>NJDC01004477.1:31015-47647 GCA_002245475.1 Calephelis virginiensis
TTCGGGGATATGGGCGTGAAGATACTTTTTTTTTAAATAGATTAAATGAAATAGATAATTACTATGCCGCTACCATTTCATCAAAATTGGTAAAATATGAATATGATTGATAAACAATTTCGCCACATGACTTAAATCGTCAGTAGCTCAAATGGTTAGAGAATTCGTGGGCTTGAGACAGAAGGGTACAGGTTCAAATCCTGTCTGGGGCAAAATATTTCTTTAAAATTTGGAGAAATTAAACCCAAGCACAGAGCAAGTGCTAAAATAAAACATACCTTGATAAAATATGGTTAAAGTTTTAGCATAAAACAGAACAAAATTGGTATAGTATATTATATGAGGTGCGAAAAACATCAGGAGTTAAAAATGTCATGAAAAATATAACTTCAGTCTTCACCAGGAAGTCGCTTAAGTAAATCGTAAAAGACTAAAAATGTTTTTCAGTTTAAACACCACGTGCAACTAGTAATACCAAAAGCAACTCCAACAGGGGAGCTGTGGGACGTCACATACAAAGACCTGAACACCGGAATCTCAGAAACCAGAGAATATGACTACTTGTTCATATGCAATGGGCATTACAATACTCCCTTCATCCCAAATATACCAGGGCTAAAGGAATTTAAAGGTAAACATTATTATGGAATAATTGAATCAGTAAATTTCTTATAGTAGGGGAGGTCAGGATGATAAATGTGTTATCACTCCAGCGTCATTGGAACCTAGTGGTCTTTGTTAATTAGATGATAGAGAATAGAAAATGTCACAAGCGTTTATATCTAGGAGTGTCTAAAATATAAAAAAACCAATTACAGTCACTTAATCATATGTGAGCTCACCGGATTTGCATAGTATTCTTATTGTGTCTCCTCTATTCCATTCTGTATTGACTAATAAATAAATAAATAAATATCCCTGAACAACTCACACAATCTAACCCCAAAGTAAGCAAATTATATGCTTGTGTTATGGGTGTTAGTCAACCAGTCTAATACAAAGAAATATTTAAAAAGATACCAGAATAAATTTAATAAACACCCAGACCCGGAAATGAAAGCATCTAATTGTAGATCACATAAATGCCTGCCCCTGGAATCGAACCCGAGCCTTGTGGTTGGTCAATGTAGTCTACTCGACCAATACTTCTTCTTGTATATTCTATCATTAAGAAACTTAATTCATGGTCTGCAATTATAGGATTTGTTCGCAATACTTTAAATATTTGGAATACCTAGACGCATATTTCTTAATTGATTAGCTGCCAATTTGGCAGTGTAATTATTAATTCATGAATGATAATATAGGAAATTAACTTACTATGTAATGGTGTGCGTAAAATTACAATACTGGCTGCTGATTTGATAACACGTTTTAAAGACTTGTTAAGAAATTATTTGAATCGACTTTAAAAAAGGTGGTTGTATATTCAACTCTACATTGTAATTGTAAGGCTGTTATTCGGTCATTCGTTTCTGAAACGATTTAAAAAATATTCTTTTGTTAGATCATACTTCGATGCTGTGCCACCAAGTCTTCATTTGATGGTGGAATCCCAGGGAAATCAAGGATAATACTTGTAACGCTCGCTGACCGCATTCGTAACAGTGAGATCCGAGAAAGAGTGGGATTGAAAGAAAGTGTTGGTGTTAAAATGCGAAAGGGCATGCTCCGCTGGTTCGGTCATGTGGAAAGAATGACAGATGAAAGATTGACAAAGCAGATATACAATGCGAATGTGGATGGATGTAGGTACCCGGGGAGACCAAGGCTGACATTTCACGATCAGATCAATCGGATATTATCCGAGGGTGGTGTCAAGAGTCTCCGAAACCGGCGTGTTTGTATGAAAAGGGTTATGAATGTGAAGGAAGCAAGACAGGTTTGTCAGGATCGTGAGGTCTGGCACTCGATACTCTCTGCCTACCCCGTAAGGGACTTGGCGTGAAGATATGTATGTATGTATGTAATACTTAGTTTTTGTGTACGAAGATTTACTTACTAAAAACGAATCGGTTTCTTGCAGTTTTGGGTACTACGCTTAAATTATTTCATTTGGTTTTAACTTACTACATAATTTTGCAATCACTTTACATCCCTTACTTACTTTTTGTTGCTGTTTACTTTTTTCTGTTGGTTCGGTTATGTATAAAAAATAGCAGATTTTGACAAAATATTTCGTAATTCATATATATATACTGGTTTCGTTTGCAAATATCTTAAACCTTTCTAAAGAAGAAAGAACTGGAATCATCTGAAAAGATCTGTGATGCCTACAGATTTTCGATCGATCATTAAAAACATCAGTTACCTTACATAGAAATACTTAAATAGATACTAGAATAAATCGCCTCTGTGGTCTAGCGGTCCTGGTGTTGGAAATTGGATTTTTCCAATTTTCTAAATAAAAAAATGTTGGTCGGGATTGGAAATGTGCCCGGTTGGCGATAGGCTTGCCACCTATCACATTGTGGGACTTAGTGTCTTCGGCTAGTTGTGGGTGCCTTGGTTGTACCTCTGCCTACCTGGGATATGGGCGTGAAGATACTTTTTTTAGAATATATTCAATGAACACCAAGACCCAGAAGTATTTAAGGGTTTTACATCACACAAATGCTTGCTCCCGTCACAAATCAAACTCGAACCTCGCGAATGGAGTCAGGTGTGTTCTAACCTTACCTTATTTACCTTATATGGTATTAGCGGCCCGCCCCGACTTCGCATGGTTATGAAATATACATATAAACCTTCCTCTTCAATCACTTTATCTATTAAAAAAATCAGCATCAAAATCCGTTTCGTAGTTTTAAGGCATACAAAGGGACATAGGGACAGAGGAAGTGATGTTTTTTACTACGTAGTGATGGAAACCATTCGAGGTTATCACTGTCAGATCTATCATAATAGGCCGCTGTTCTTTCCAGGGGACGTGATGCACAGCCACGACTACAGAGTACCAGATGTGTTCACTGGCAAGCGTATCCTCGTCGTCGGTGCTGGACCATCTGGCATGGATATAGCTTTGGAGATCACCAGCGTTACGGAGAAGGTTATCCTCAGTCATCACCTGAAAGAGCAGCCTCGAACGGTGTTCCCCGACAACCTAATACAGAAACCAGATGTTTTGAAACTAGATGGAAATATAGCGCATTTCCATGATGGCACCACCGAGGAAGTTGATGTGGTATTTCTTTGTACTGGTGAGAATCATTAATCTTTTACCACAATTTCCAACATGTTGGTATGATCTCCAGCCTCGATTTCGCCTCGTTGGTAGAGTGGCTAGCGTACACGCCTAAATACACCGATCAACCGCGAGGCTCAGATTCCCGACGGTGGCAGGCATTTTTGTGATAAACATTTAGATGTACCTGCATTTCCGGATATTTCTATGTATTAGTATCGTTGACTAACACCCATAACACAAGCATATTATTTGCTTACTTTGGGGTTACATTCAAATTGTGCTACTTGTCCAGGGATATTTATTAAATTATTTAATCTCCTGTGTAGAATCTGTCTCACTGCCAGGCAGCTTGTAAGAGATGAGCAAAGGTTAAGTAGGTTATTACCCATATGATCATTGATGGCAAAGTACTGTACCTTTACTCTTGCCCGGGTTGGGAGTATCCAGTAAACTTGTACAATATACATAACAAAAAGTATATAAATACCACGTAGCAAGAGGCGGCGCTTCCATAGATTTTTTACTTGAAAAACCCGTATAATTACCCGTATAATTTGAAAGTAAGTTTAAAGGCATTCAAATATAAGGCAACTAGTGTCATATGATTTGGGCGAATAAAAAACATAGCAAACTTATTTTTTTTTTATATGAAACTTGCGCCAAACTGATACCTGTTAGGTACGGCCACGGCCACATGACAGCGACATCTACAGTGTCTATAAGCGACAATTGTCTCTTGCCATCATAAGAGTAATTTGCTTGTTCGTTGTCTTATGCCATTAAACACATTTAACCATTAATCACGTGATGTTTTTATCCACGTTTTTATCATTCACTTAAGTTTGATTTTTGTAGCATTGCTTAGATTTTAGTTTATACAGATGATGCTTTTCTTTAGAACTCCAGACAGTATCATCTTTTAAAACAATCATACAAAACTCCCCGTGTTGGTCTGGGCTCCTTTGCAGAATAGACTACTGCTTTCCTGCCAGGCAACTCGTAAAAGGCGAGCATAGGCTTACCGTCACTAACACCGTAACACCTTACTAGGTGGTAGAGTTTCGCAGCAACTCCCTGGATTGGTACAACCGCCTTACCTATTCCTGTAGCCATAACGTCAATACTTGCCATTGACGTGTTCCGGTTCGGAGGGTAAGGTAGCTGGTAAACTTACTTTTGCTACAGGTCTAACATCCAGGCTTCAGGTTGGCAACACAACATTACCACCTTTAGTGTCTCTAGGTGGCGTGAATTTTTTACCATCATCCGTCCGCTTGTTTGCCTTTCAATATTATAAAAAAGGATTGTGTGGTTTTATGAAACCACGGTAAAAGTGAAACTTGATCTATAAATATAAACTATAGACGCCGCTATATTGGCCTCGGCTGCTCTGACATCACCATCACGCGACATGAGACACACAGACCAAAAAAATTGAGGCGATGTAATAAAAATTTCACTTTAAAAAGTCAAACGACATGTGATAATACTGGTTTACCAATATTATACCAGTTACAGGTTAGCTATCACATTTGTAACTATCACAACAATTGCAAGCTATGATGTTTCAGGTTACTTATACAACTTCCCGTTCCTGCACGAGTCCTGTAACATCAGCGTGGAGGACAACTGCGTGGAACCTCTGTACAAACACCTGGTCAACATTCAACATCCCACCATGTGCTTCATCGGCGTGCCTTACTACGTCTGCGCCTTCTCTATGTTTGATTTGCAGGTAATATGTAACTTGTAATAGTTAAGATAATGTACAGCCCGGTGAAGTTGTAAAAACCGCGTAACACATTAGTCATTCCAAAAAAAAAAGTTAAGGTAAATAGGGTTTTAGTTCTGATTGCTGAGGAGTTTGTTTCGTCATTTCTTCTCCTGACTGGCTAGGTTTGGATAAAACTAGGTTAGGGTATATAACTTGATTAGAATAAAATATTTTTAAATTAATTAATGATAGCCTTGTAATAAATATGTTTTAACTAATTTGTGTATAAATATATAAATGACAATAACAAAAACTACATAATTAAGTTGGTTATATGTTTGCACACCACAGTGTGGTAGAATCTGTTGGAATGAATAAATGTTTTATAACAACTTTGAAACACACATATTCCCCAAATAAATAAATTTCATTTGTATGCCTTTGCCTCCTCGAGTACACAGGCTGCTACACACTTTAAAAAGGTGAACATTGTTTAAGTCCTATTAATATTGCCTCTTGTCGTATGCGAAAGTTTGTATGTTTCTTCGTGTATTCATTACTTCTTCACGGAAATACCACTGAACCGATTTTCATGAAATTTGCCACACACTTGGATTAACACATAGGATCATTTTTATCACTGAAAAGTGTTCCTGTGGGACCGTTACCCACTCGGGTAACGCCGCGGGCAATAGCTAGTAGCTCATATATAAAGAGAAGAGGAGCTGTTGGTATGTAGGTATAGAAACGTACTCGAAAATTTACGACTTTTTATATTCTTGCTGCCAGGTTGTCTTTATATACAAGAGAAAGAGAAAGTAATCTTACTACCTATATTAAAGCATCGAGAGAAACGAGGAAAGTATATTTCAGTTTTTAAAATAGAACAGGATTTTCGTAATAATACAGCGAATAAGTACATGACTCTCCTGATGGTAAGAGATAATCGTGGTCTATAGACACCATAGATTTACAGGTGCGTCGCTATCCAGAGGCCGGGATGCTAGGCCTATTTTGAAAGTATTCCAGCTACCCTACCCTCAGAATCGGAATATGACTGAGTTATTATGGCGGCAGGAGTAAATTAGGCGGTGGTTCCTACGAGTTGGCAAAGTTGCTGCACAGCAAAAAAAAAGCTGCACAGCACTTTTCCAAAAGTGGTCTTATTTGACCTACATGTTTATTATGTAAGACGGCAGACAGTTTATTCCATCCAACAGGTATACCCAACCTAACACGGGATCACATACCTTAAGATAAGACCAACTTTTATAAACACTGAGATAAGTTGCATAACGTCAATTGTATTACTACAGGTACGATATTACGTACGGGCTATGAATGGAAGCTTCCGATTACCCAGTGCAGAGGAGATGGAAGCGGACTGGGAAAGGGAAAAGCAGGATCGAGCAGCACGAGGGTATTCCAAGCGTCAAGCGCATATGATGGGACCTGATCAGGTTTGTATTCAATTGATATTTTTTCGGAGGCATGGTTGTTGTTATGGAGCTAGGGACAGGCTATATGTATAGTTGATTTTCGCCAAACATGTGGACAAATTTCGCCGAAATTTTGGACTGTTGATGTTGTTTCTCGTTCTCGAAAATACATGAGAAAGGACGCGAAATGCAAAGATGGTTATAATCTTTTTTACGACTCTCCTCTAAAGATCCTAACGATACGATAACCTAAAATTTACTCAAAAGATTATTGTGGTAATTTTGCTGAGCACTATTTTAATTTATTTTAAGTGTGAGCTATTTTTTCAATGAAACGATAACAAAAGAGATGTCAAATTAGTCCGGACATGTTAATTTGTGACGTTTTCAATCAACGTTATCTATTAAACGTCTGTAGAAATATCGCGTTTAAACAAACCTGACAGCACTTAGCGTGTTTTGTCTCATTCCATTACTTGTTAATATGGCAAAAAACAACTAGGTATAGTTTATATGTACATACTTACTTATATATACCTAATGCTGTTTCTGAACTTCGTTTACGCTGTGAAGGATTGGTTTTTATGAAATTTGACAATCAAAAATATAACATGCATTTTTATTAAGCACTAGCTGTTGGCCGCGGCGTTGCACGCTTGGTTAATTGCCCCAGGGGAACATTTATTTCTTGATAAAAACTATCCTATGTGTTAATCAACTTGGATTATATGTGTGTGCCAAATTTCATGAAAATCGGTTGAGCAGTTTTTGCGACAAGAAGAAACAAACAATCAAACAAACATACAAACTTTCGCATTTATAATATTAATGGGATTTATTACGCGTTTAGCAGTTTTAATTTGTTTTAAAAAAATGTTTTGTATCAAAATTCAAATAGGCAGAAGTATTTGTAGCACTGAAGACACGTAGCCCTATCGAGTGTTGACACAAGCATCGGCTGTAAGCATTTATTTCAAAAACAGAGCCCTTACCGTGAGTTTACAGCTTGTCAAGTTTACTATACTCGCTACCGTCTCTGTAAATTATTTGTATGGAAACTTTGAACAGCGCCTCTGTTGGTAACTAAGAGAAACACATTTTTAGATTTAAACACGTAACTTACCGAACATAATCTTTACCAACTCACGGTAAAGGTTCAGAGCCAAGTTATAATACTACAGGTAGATTATATTACCATTGGAAAACACTAGTAATAGTATAACAAACATGATGTCCTAGAAACGGGAAACATTTTAACTTGATCCTGAACTACTCAAGTAAGGAGTACTTCATACAGAATATAGATAGGAAGATTAATTTGATTTCTGCATATTGATAGAATACCTAGCTACAGGGTCAATGCTGACAGCTTACTTGATATTTTAGTTTATTTATAGAAACTAATTAAATACTAATGATTTGATGGATGATATTGGTTCAGCAGTTATGCAATTTGGGTTGCTTTGCATTTTCGGTAATAAGTCACGTTAAAAAATAGTAAGTATTTTTACGCCCGTATCCCTGAAAGGGTAGGCAGAGGCACAACCAGAGCAACCACGACTAGCCGATCCCATAATGTGATAGGTGGCAAACCTATCGCCAACCGGGCACATATCCAGTCACGAGCAACGTTGTATTTTTTTAGAAAATTGAAAATACATATTTTCTATCGTCAAGAATAAAGAATCGCCTCTGTGGTCTAGCGGTCCGGGTGTTGGACTTGACTGCATGAGGTCCCGGGTTCGAATCCCGGGTCGGCCAACAAAAAGAAAATTGGATTTTTCCAATTTTCTAATAAAAAAAATGTTGGTCGGGATTGGAAATGTGCCCGGTTGGCGATAGGCTTGCCACCCATCACATTGTGGGACTAAGTGTCTTCGGCTAGTCGTGGGTGCCTTGATTGTACCTCTGCCTACCTCTTCTGGGATATGGGCGTGAAGATACTATCCTCAAGAAGCCAAGTCCGATGCCGCGCCGGACCGCTAGACCACCGAGGCGATACTCGCGTTTTTTTGTTTAAATTTAATTTAAGTAGGTATTTATTTATAACAAACATTATATTAAAATTTACAAAAACGCTTCGCTAACTATATAATACTAGCCGACAACGGGAACTTTTAATAGCTTTACATTGAACTAAAAATTTGTATGAAAAAAGTAAAGTATTGTTTTTCCCTTTCCCATTGAAATTTTATGGTTTTCTTTTTTACAACAATTTTTCACTTGAAAAGAACTAGCAAAATCGGCCGATCCGTTCAAGTGTTATGCGATAACCACGCGAAATGGGGATTTTTTTTTTATAAGTACGTATTTAACTTAACTTACTTGTGTATCACAAAGGTGGTCTTGTTGATTCGGGAAATAAATATAATTTACTAATCTATAGGATTTTAAACTTAAATCATTGCGAATTAATAACATTTTTAATTATTTATACGGGATACTCACGATCTCTTTTTATTTTATTTGTCAAATAAAAAGAGATCGTGAGTATCCCGTCTAAATAATTAAAAATGTTATTACTAATCTATGTTGACTCAGAGATAATCACTAAGTAGGTACATAGTATTTAAAAAAGTCGCTTCCTCTGTCCCTATATCCCTTTGTATGCTTAAATCTTTAAAACTACGCGACGGATTTTGATACGGTATTTTTTTTAAATAGAAGGAAGGTTTATATGTATATTTCGTAACCGAAGCGAAGCCGGGGCGGGCCGCTAGTTAAATATATATTGGATAAATTTTATAAACACCCATACCTGGAAATACTCACTTTTAGATGACACACAAATGACTGCCCCTGTCGAGAATCGAACCCGAACTCCTCACGTAGAAAAAAAATTGTAATGTAAAAAACTTGCATTTTACATTTTAATGTAGGTTGCATGAGTAAATACTATAGGTAATGGATAAGTTACAGTAAATTAGGCTTGAGACATTTATTCATAATTAGCTGTTTTATACAAACTTTCATCCTATAGTCCTTTGTGGATTAATATTTGACAAAAAATAGCCCATATTTGTACTCGGATCTCTTGCTGGATGCAAACAAAATTTCATTAAAATCGATTCAGCGGTGTAGCTGTGAAAGAGCAACAGACAGACTTTCGCATTTATTAGTATGAATATTCATTAGTTTCGATGTCACCACATTCGTATTATTTTTAATAAAGAATTCTTAACTCGCAATTTTTTAAAAAAATCAAAAATTCCTTTTTTTGGTAATTCTTTAAACTACAACGAGCAAAGCGAATGTTTAAATCTTAACTTAATATTTTTATAATATATGGATCAGGCTGGATACTACATAGGCCTAGCGACTGAGAGTGGCACAGATGCTCTCCCTCCAGTGCTGACCTCCATCCACAACGACAGCAGCCAGAAGTTCCTTGATGACTTGATACATTACAGGAACGATATTTACAAAGTTATTGATAATGATAATTTTATATGCTATAGTTGTTAGTTTAATATGAACCTTGTTATCTACCACAGTATGTACCTTGATAACCTGGTACATTACAGGAACGACATATACCAAATTATTGATAATGATAATTCCTATAGTTGTTAATTTAATATGAACCCTTTTATCTACCACATTATGTATCTTGATAACCTGGTACATTACAGGAACGACATTTACCAAATTATTGATAATGATAATTATATTTGCTATAGTTTTTAGTTTAATATGAACCTTGTTATCTACCACAGTATGTACCTTGATAACCTGGTACATTACAGAACGACATATTATAGATAATGATAATTCCTATAGTTTTTAATTTAATATGAACGATTTTATCTACCACAGTATGTACCTTGATATTATGGTATATTACAGGAACGACATTTACCAAATTATTGACAATGATAATTATAATTGCTATAGTTGTTAGTTTAATATGAACCTAGTTATCTAGTTCAGTATGTACCACTTTTGTCACCAAGTGATTTACAATTAAACGTTCTGAGCTATCAGTTGTAACAAATATAGCGGACAAAATACTTGTTTTTCCAAATATTTGTTCTCGGAATAAATACTTAAAAATACAAAATATTTTATTACTGGAAGTATTTGTTATACTTGCTTTGTAAATATAATAGAAATTGTCAATAAATTACAATATCAATATATTTTTCAAATTTATTGAACTGGTAAGGTTACTCTTGAATTTCGATTTCATGCTAATTGGAAATTGGAATCGGATTTGTTAAAAAATCTTGGAACTGAATGTTAAAAATTTGCTAGTATTGTGTTAAAGTGATAGAAATTTTATTTTATTTTGTGACGAAATGACACTAATTCTATTCCGATTTCCAATTTGCGTGGCGTCGAGATTCAAGAGTAAATCTCGAGAGGGATTTAAAATCCCTAAAACCGAAATTTGCGATGACAATCGCCCGCTCCCTTAAATTGGTAACTACTGCCAATTGTTAGTTCTCAAAATAATCAATATAACATGTTGTCTATAATTTATATGTATAGTAATGGAAGTAGAAAACATTAAACAACAGAAATATTTCCAAACTAATACGACCTGGCAACCTTCAGGATAAGAGGGTTTTTAAAGGTAGGAAACACGTCTGCGAGAGGTACTAGCTTAGGTGTTGGGGATGTCCGTGGATGGTGGTAGTCAGTTGCCGTTGTACCTTCTCTGATATAAAAAATATAACAATCGACATACAAAACCAGGAAACTCCTATTTGTGCTTTATGGATTACGTTATTACCCTCTACCTCTGCTACTAAGTACGGTAACTGTTTTTTTTTTAATTTGCACTCTATATTAGTTACTTTATATACTAATAGTTAATACTAGGTATGTGATAAAAAATAACACAAATCAAAATAATATAGATTTTTATTAAAATTGTTCAAGTGTTAAAGATTAAATAAAACATGTCTTAAATTAGTTATCTAACTTCTAATTAAACACTTACAGTAGTACTTAACTACTGGCAAATTATACGTATACCTACTTAGGTATACGTATAATTTGCCTATAGGTGAGAGTCTCTGAATAATACAGAAGAACTATAGATCATTTATTTTCAATGATTAGTGGATTCTAAATAAAGTTTTTTTAAAAAGAGTTTGTTATAATGAGGTAAAATGACAAATTCATTAGGTACCAAGACGTGATTTGATAAAACTTTTTTCGAAAGACACCGAATGATTCCGACATGGTCCCACGTAAAGTTTTATCGCAGTGTAAATATAAGTAGGCAATGATGAAACTGCCTACAAGCGTTTGAATTCGCACGTACACCTAAACACTCTCATCTACGAGCCGCCTAAAAGAACTTAGCAGGACCCTTAGTAATGCGTGAGACAAGTGGTCACGTTACACGTTCCGCGATCGTTTTTATTTAAAACACCCGGGATTGTATTGTGCTGTATACGGCTGCTTAAACATTTATACTGATATCATACTTATACTGTGGTTTTATCAATATCCCACTAGGTAGAATATGATGCATACATTTTTGTTTAAACTTAGTGTATTAGTATAGGACTACCTCGGAACTATGACCTATCTTTCTAATAAAGAAACATCAAATTGAGAACTGCCTTCTTTTTAGTAGGTTAAAAATCGTCAGTAGGACCGGCTGGCCGGAATATGACAAGAGTCATAACTGCGGCAGGAATAAATAAGGCGGTGGATCCCTATCCGGACAAGTAGCTGCACAGCACTTTACCATCAGTGGTCTAGTTGGTGATGAACTATGTTTAAATCAGTGCTAGCCTCTTACGAGCTGCCTGGTAGAAATGCAGATGGCGTATGGCTCAGCAGACCCTACCAACACGGGCATATTTATCTTATACTAGCTGACCCGGCAGACGTTGCTCTGCTATTTATGTTACTTTAGTAAAAAAAATTGGGATGAGTCACTCTTGTGACTTAGGAGTATAAAAAATAGATGTTGGTCGATTCTCAGACCTACTTAATATGCTCACAAAATTTCATGAGAATCAATCGAACCGTTTCGGAGGAGTACGGGAACGAAGAATTTTATAATTACGAGAATTACGAGAATTTTATATATGTATAAGATTTATATTAGTTTTCCCCACTTTCTTCATTTTGCCCTGGGATCCCCGTGTTGGTTCTGAACCTCTGTGAAGAATATTATCTTCCTCTGTTGTAAGTATTTATAATTGGCTGAGTGAAATGGGTCATTATAAACAAGGCCACTGGTGGAACAATGCTATACAGCAACTTTCCGTTTTCCACAGCCTTACCTGTTCCTGTCGTCATAAAGACAGTGTCATATTCCATATAGGAGGGAGGGTAGCTGGTAAACTTGCACAAAAGGCCTAACTTCTCGGCCACAGAACAGTTGCGCACCTATATCATTTATGATGTCTATAAGCCACGGTTGTCTCTTACCGCCACGATAGCCGTGGTCTTAGTTGCTGTTTAATTCCGTAAAAATGTGCATATAATTAGCCTGCAGATATCTTTTTTAATTGTTGTTTTAATTTCATAAAGGTTGATTTACTTATTCTAATTAGAAAATGCGTGTGTTTATTAATCTTTACATTTCAAATAAATAATCAACTTTCAAACATTTTTCATATACCATAACTGACTGACAACACTATGTACCATAACTCGTCAGTCAAATTATCATCCTTATCATAAATCAGAACTGATGGTACAGAATATATTATAGTTATATACTTTATAGTCATGAAGCTATATTACTACTGGAGATTATGTTTCTAAGTAATGTCGTTTCCAAGTACCTATTACTGACTCTCTCTAATGTACCGACTTCTGTTTCTAAAAGTCTGGTGAATTAATGTAAATTTTTATTAAAAAATTTCAATTAACAAAGTAAAGGTGAAAGAGATTACATTAGAGAGAGTACATTAGAGTGAATCAGCAATATTTGGAAACGACGTGAGTTCTTTTTTAGAAGTGTAACCTCCAGTAATGTAGCTTCATGGTTATAGTAATAACCGATAGTAAAACTGACTGAACGAATTTTAAAAAAGGGAAAAGTTTTAAATGTTATAAAATAAAAATATCTGAAGATATTCCGAAAGTTATGGTCACAACTGTATAGCTATAGAAAAAAAAACTACTTAACTACTTATTTCCACGTTCCACGAGTTGAATATTTGGTAGCAGAAATAGTTAGACCATTCAGCAGAAAAAATGTTGTAGGTGTTTTTTTCTAAATTTGTAAAAAAAAATCTTTGGTCAAAATACACCCTGCAAAAAAACATATTTCGGATCCATGAAATAAAACTACGAAACAAAAACACATTTTATTTTTTTGTGGGTTTAAGGCACAAAAATCGCCTGTTAAAAAAACCCTTTAACATTAGAACTTATAAAATACAAAATGCCGTATCTTTATACAAAAAAAAAATTCATTAAAAGATGTAAAAAATTACCTTGATACAAATTTAACTTTCTACAGTTTAAGTAAACTTTTAAGTACTATTTGCATATATATGTACAGTACATTAAATGTACCTAAGACACAGTGAATAAATGATTTACTAATACGTCTATATCCTACATAATTATCTTAGTTACTGGCCAAAACAAGGCCAAACAAGTTTATATATTATCAGTTCTCTGAATATTTATTAAGCAGAGTTTACACGGACAAAGATAGGACAGTAAAGTTTTTTTGACACAATTAATACGTATAACATATGATATTATAAGTATACAAGTCAAATAATTAAAGAAAGCTGAAATTTAAAATTCTTTAAATAAATTGTAATGTGTTTGTGAATTTATAAAAATAATGTATAAAAATCAATTGCTGAGCGTTAGTCTGACTTAAATTTATAAACGATTTGAATCTATTCACCCCTGGTAGGTGTGAACTTCGTACTATGTCAGAAAGTCTCAAAAAAGTCTTGTTGCCTACGCTACAGTAACCTACGCCTTTTTTTTCGACCCCATCTATCCCCATGTCGTGTATGTACCGCATGGTAAGGGCTTTTGTAGAAAAACAGCAGGACTTATTTTAATGATCAGTTTTTTTTTGTTAAATAATGTAAATAATAAAGGTTAGTTTATAAAAATAAAATTAAAAGCGAATCAGCGTGGCAAACCATGGGCAACAGCCAGTGTTTCAATAAATTATACACTTACATAGAAATGAAGTTAAAGTTCGAACCATTCAGAATCGCTAGATAAATGTTCTAATTTTTTAAGGCTTGGTAATTGACCTATTAGGATAAAGTGTTTATAGGGTTTCCGTTAGCTAAATATTGCCTCGATTAGTTTACATTTTGAAGCTTTTTAGATGTTTAAAAAACGTTTTAGTTATGTGTCATAAGGCTGATAAGGCCTTGACCGCCTCGTTGGTCGAGTGGCTAGCGTACGCGCCTAATTACATCGACCAACCGCGAGGCTCGGGTTCGATTCCCGACGATTTCCCGACGGGGGCAGGCGTTGATGAACATTTAGATGTCTGCATTTCCGGGTCTGGGTGTTTATTAAATTTATTCTGGTATATATTTAAGTATTTCTATGTATTAGTATCGATTAGTATCGTATAACATTTGGTTACTTTGGGGTCAGATTCAATTTGTATAAATTGTTGTCCAGGTATATATAAGGCTACGTGTTCCATTTTTTTTAATTACCTTTGAAAATGTATTATGATATTATAACAATAAAAAACAACCGCTAATTAATTATCTTCACTAAATGCATATGCATGCATGTATCCTACCTGGTTGCAAAGAAGTTTGTTTTGCCGTTTCTTCTCCTAACTGGCTAGGTTTGGAAACGGTGGTAGTTTACGGTAGATATGGTAAAATTTAATTATAGATTTAAAATGTCTAGTAATAAATAAATAATATGCTTAAAAGTTAAATTATATTTAATTAAATAATACATTTTTATAAATATTAAAATATTAACACACCAAAATATAGGAGAACATGTTGGTATACTTAAATATTTTTGTAACATCTCATTTACACATATTCAACAAAATAAATAATTTTCATTTTCATTCTTCATTTTCATAGTATTTTAATTTTCAGATTTAAATTGGTAGTTCACCTGTTTGTTTTTTTAACTCTTTTTGTTTTACGTTTTAACCAGGCTAATAGTAGTTTACCAAAACAGACACAAAAACAACTCGATAAATTATAATTATTTATAAGCTTTTTATTGGAGTGTTTTAATTTTGTTTTGTATTTCTGTCTCTGTTTTAATAAATTTTAGGTTTTAATAAACCAAAAAAACACAGAGGCAGCAGGCAATTAATTAGTCCACAATCGTGATAATTTTGCAGAGCATCAACTAAACTTATTTTACATACATACATACATACATACATACATACATACATACATATCTTCACGCCAAGTCCCTTACGGGGTAGGCAGAGAGTATCTAGTGCCAGACTTCACGACCCTGACAAACATGTCTTGCTTCCTTCACATTCATAACCCTTTTCATACAAACACGCCGGTTTCGGAGACTCTTGACACCACCCTCGGATAATATCCGATTGATCTGATCGTGAAATGTCAGTCTTGGTCTCCCCGGGTACCTACATCCATCCACATTCGCATTGTATATCTGCTTTGTCAATCTTTCATCTGTCATTCTTTCCACATGACCGAACCAGCAGAGCATGCCCTTTCGCATTTTAACACCAACACTTTCTTTCAATCCCACTCTTTCTCGGATCTCACTGTTACGAATGCGGTCAGTAACTGATTCCACAAAGGTGTTGTGCGGGGTCCGAAATGTCTTCGGAATCGCAGAGATGTAGATCGCCACGCATCAAGATGATGGGCATGATACTTTAAACTCTGAAGAATCATCAATTTGTTGAGTGTTATGTCTGAAAGGTGTAAAACTATAGTAAAATATTGACAGTCAACTTTTGAAATTTAAAAAATATTTTTTTCCCAATGTCTCCATGGGAATTAAATCGAATTCAGTATTACTTTAGTGCATAAGAAACGTCTCTTAAGTTTAATTTTTTAGAATTCGTTTTTGAAATCAACGAAACTCTTATATTTTGAGCAGTTTAGTTTTTACATACATACATATTTTACGGGGTAGGCAGAGAGTATCGAGTGCCAGACCTCACGATCCTGACAACCCTGTCTTGCTTCCTTCACATTCATTAACCTTTTCATACAAACACGCCGCTTTCGGAGACTCTAGACACCACCCTCGCATAATATCCGATTGATCTGATCGTGAAATGTCAGCCTTGGTCTCCCCGGGTACCTACATGCATCCACATTCGCATTGTATATCTGCTTTGTCAATCTTTCATCTGTCAT
>NJDC01004477.1:53617-71442 GCA_002245475.1 Calephelis virginiensis
CTCTTGAGTCAGACTAATATAAAATTATTGTTCCTTTACCGAATTAAATTTTTTATTTGTAATTTTATTATAATTTTGTATTTTAACCAATGAATATGTATTTATTGAATAGTTCTCTTCTTGTTTTATTATATTGCTATAACATCCCATTCATCTTCATATCTATATCATCTATGGTGTCTATAGGCCACGATTGTCTCTTAGCATTAGCACAGCCGTGTGCTGGTTCGCATTCGCATCTTATAAAAAGCAATATTGAGTAAATAAAAAAAAATGTTTGAGTAAAAAATCGTATTAAAATGCCATTTGAATTAAGAAAGCTTAAAATAACTAAATAAAACACAACATCCAGCCAAAAATATTTTATTTAAGCGTAGTTTATATTTTTTATACTTTATTATATTAATTATAGATAATAATATATTATAAATTTTTAAATCTAATTACTTTATGGCTTTTATTTTATTACACCTAAGGTACAGAAGGCGTTTCATAAAATTTACAACAGTCTCAAGGCGACTTCACTGTCTGTCCGATGCAATAGGCCAGGAGGTGATCACTAAACAGCAAACTGCAATTGTCAAACGCTCGTTCAACCACTATACATTTTATTAGTGAAAGGAAAATCAACTCGCAAAATAGTAAAGAACTACTTTTCGAATCGATTTTCCTATTTTTAAGTATACATTGGTACCAAATAGTAATTTGCAATTACGGATTTCCATTACAAGTTTGGATTATTAAAATAAATTCCAATAACTCATCAACTTTAGATCAGGTGATCACTAGATCTTTAGATCTCTAACAAGATAACATTAAAACTATTTCATTCATAAACCTATTTTATGGCTTAGAAAAAAAACTTGTTTTCATTAATGAAAATTTTACATGAAGCTACTTTATGATGTTATAATGATCACCTTCTAACCTGTAAGGCTGTTTTAATTTCAATGAATACGACCAGCATTAAATTTGGGCCGAGACACTCTCGCTTTGTATTTCTAAACGTTAAAAATAAAAATGCTATAATAATATAAAAATACCTTTCTCTGAATATCAATTTTGAATTCGATCTTAATATATTCTCAAAAGTGAGCCAAATTTTTATCCAAATATTTAATATCTACATTAAATGAGAATATTAAAACTAAATATAAGATATTTACGACTCAAAAGATTATTCACAATCAAAACAACAACGGAGTAACAGAACTCCCAACTTATTTATATAAACAATACAAACTAATTTCGAATACAAAAAAAATGTAGTCTGCTGCAATAATATGTGTCAAAGCGTTTTCAAATTTAAAATACCATTCACGTAAGCAAAATTGTTAATATTAAAAGTAATAAAATAAATCATCAGGAAATCTGAAACAAACATATTTCATGCGCCATACATTCAAAGACTATTTATGTTCATATATTATTGAAGCCGACTATGCTTGATCCTAGAAACGGAAAAACTTATAATAAAAAAGCTAGACGAGAGCTAAATATATTTGTCACAATAAATTTAATGGCGAAATGGACACTGGTACCATATGATCTTTTTTTAGTAAAAATGAACCGATAAACACAAATCATCTAAGCCAGTTTCATTAAACGATAGCAATTTTGGCTAACGGCTACAAAACTTAGAATAAGTATAATCAACAGACAAATTATCATGAGCGACAACAGGAATTCGCCTTTTTCTAAAAAAAATCATAAAAGGTTTATAATTCAAATGTCACAAGTGTGCGAAGTGCTTAATAAAAAATTTGCTCTAATGTTTATTTATTATTTAATTTATTCAAGATTTAGGAAGGATTAATTACAAGAAAAACATTTTTTAGTCTACATTAGAGCCGAACACAACAAACATTTGTACATAAAGACTTCAATTATTTTTGTCTAATTACTTCACTTATGTATTGTGACATTTTTTAATTTAGTACTATTACTATTACTTATTTGTATTATAAAAGATGTGAAAAAGTGTTAAAGTTTTAACCGCTATTTCGATTTTTCAAACTTCACGCCATCCTTATCCTTCTTTTCTTACAAACATTTGGCCGCTGCATACAAAACCTACCTACGTTTTTCAAAGTGGTGTGAGATAACGAGAATTTCCTAAAAGCTGGCGAAAAACCAAACAACTATTTCGAATTTACGTGTTTTTTTATTAACAGTTAAAAGAATTGAAGAAATTAATTCCATTAATGAGTCCAAGAATTGCACATAAACATATATTTATAAAAAAACGTCTTTTAGTGTAACGTTTTCAATTTTCCTGAATTTTAGTAAATGAAAAAAAAGGATTGTGTGGTTTTATGAAACCAAGGTAAAAGTGAAACTTGATCTATAACTATAAACGATAGACGCCGCCATATTGGCCTAGGCTGCTCTGACGTCACCGTCACGCGACATGCGACACACTAACCAAAAAATTTGGGACGGTGTAATAAGTTTCACTTCAAAAATAAGATAACATTACTTTCTCTTTTTAAGCGTCAAGCCAATGGTCCGATAAAGGGAAAGCAATATAGCTATCTCACACCACTACACATTTCTCTGATCTATCTAGAATCCCTGTCCCATCAGTCCTTTTCACACATATCAAATTGAATTAAGAAAAATACTTAGTAACTCTAACCCACTGAATGCCGGATTCTACGCACCAATAGCATCTTGTGTTTCGAGCACTACATCTATAGCAAAAAAACTTGAAAGTAATGAATAAAGGTGTATTACATCAGAAAATAATATTTTTTATGTCACAACATAATTTTAAGATTATTGTTTCTAAAAATGCAGCAATTAGTAATGTTTTTTGTAACCATGAGAATTAGTAGACTGAATGCATTAACTGAATTTGAGTCTAATTTAAAAAGAACATTTTAAGTAGCAGAGAAATTAATTAAAATTTTTGAATCTGTATACATTTTATTTATTACAATCAAAACTTTAGAATAACTAATACATATCTACAATAGCTTCCAAATTCATGCTTTTTCATTAAGTACATCAATTGCAGAAAGTATTATTGTTTTTTGCCATTTTATTTAACTTAAAATTAGATTGGTAATGTTTTTTTTTACATTGTAGGTATTTAGTTGCCTGCTTAAGTGTCGAAAAAAGTTTAATTAGCTTCTTTACTACTTACTCATTCGCTGATATATGATGATAGCTAACTGATATTTGGTTAAATAAATAAGTTCAATTTGCAATTCATAAAAATATGAAAAATTAAAACATATATTTGTGTACCACAGTCCGTAACAATCCAACATACAGAAATATAGTAAAAGTCACTTAGAAAATACTACCCTAAATGATATTATGTACACTATTATAAACAAACAATATTTAAGCATCTAGCACCATTTCGATATAAAGTAGTGATGTACGGACTAATTTATCGACATTCTTCGTTGATGTTTAGAATGTTTTTTTTAAATATTTCTTTACAATAATGTAGACATTGGAGTCTATAATAACTTAACAATGTACGACTTGAGGAAAATATTTTTTCAACTTCTCTGATATGTTACTCAAGTCAACGGTACGTTGTCCATAAATTAGTCAGTACACGCGTAATGTATAGTATAAACAACATAAATAACCAAACGAAAAATATTGTAAAATTTAACAAAATGTAAAAAAACAGTCTGCATAATATACAAAAAGCTATTTTGAAATAAAAATTTGAATTTTTCCAAAAAGTGACTATTCACTGGTCAATTTCGAACAAAGGGACTAGCTGATAGAATTGCATTTTAGAATAATGGAGTTATGATAATTCATGTCACACATTTTAAAAGACACAAACATAATAATATCTCGAATACTATATTTATTACCTATTTATTCTTTTTTCAAGTTGTGTAGTCGCTTAAGTAGAAGTATGTAGTATAGTACCAGATGTGTAAGCAAATTCGTAAAAGCTATGTTATGTATATAACGAAAGACAGATTTTAAGATAAAGTGCTACCCAAAAACTGTGAGTCGTGGAATGCGTGCAGATTTGAACTTAAAAAGGTATTTCCTACATGAAAAAACGAAGGATAATAATTCATAAAAGTAATATGTGTCAATAGGAAAAAATATCATCAATCTAAAGGAACAAACAATAATTGGCAAGGCAAATAAAAACAGCTATTTATTTGCACCGCAAGCAGTAGCTGTTGTTTTCGAACATGGTGGTAGGAGCTATTCGCAGAAACATCTACGAAGATTACAAAATATGCAAAATGGTGTGTCGTTTTAATTTTAAATGACGGACCAATTTTAATTAGTTTTAGTAAGAAATGGATTAAACTTTGGGCAACACAGGTTACTTTTTAGTTCGACATAATCGGTAATAGGTATTTAATGTGAAAGAATTATCTTAAAGTTTCAAACAAACTATAAGTTTCTCAGATGTCAAAAGTTAAAGAATTAAAAAAAATAACATTAAAAAATGCATTCTTATAATATCTGCGTCTTTTATAATGCGTCACATGTGTAACCCCTAAATAGAAAAGCTACTAAGTAGAAATCTATGATATAATACAAGAAATGTACAACTACTCAAGGATGAGATTATATTGTTACATGTATAAAAATAAAATCACATATCACCACCGCAACGGCCACAAACTTGACCTCATAAATATTGTCATCACCTTAGAGCGTGGGCACATCACTACGGCACATCGCAGCTTAGCTGGCATCGCGTTGAGCAAAACACGACGTTTATTTTCATAAATTGACCTTAAAATCTTAGATACCATGACATACATTTACCAAAAAAATATTAGTCCAGCGGCAGTGCTGTGTAACGGTTATTTAGTGCCGTCATAATGTGACCACGTCCTCACCTCGGCCCGAAATCGAGCTGCAGAACAACATTTAAAACTGGACACCATTTAAACATAACAAGGGTAACTCTAACAGTCGCCGCACACTTAACCGCACATTTAATACGATGGATACTAGTAAGTTAATTAATTACCTCGCTATAAATATTTGGAAAAACGACTACCGAAATTTTTTGAAAATATGTATTTTGATTGCGCGTACGCAACAGCCAATAGAAAATAGACACAATTTCTGAGTATAATTAATGTATACCATTTAATTATCGCACCATTCGAAACTGAAATGTCTGCGTAAATAATGCATAGTAACTTACGAATGTGGTAGTTCAGCTACCTGTCTTCAATTTTTAATTAAAATGGAATAATTTTATTTAAATAAATTTAACAGTTTTCATAACAAGAAATAAATAGCTTTTAATTTATCTTTTATTGATTAGATTTCAAATGATCATAAACTAAAAACCTACTTTTTTAATACAAGTTTGTAAATTCTTGTTACCATAGACACAATAAATATTGCCACAAATAGACCTACTATGCAGAAAGATGTGCGGCCACCACATTATTTCGCCTCTAGGGACGGTATAGGTGAATTGTTATACAATTTGAGCCTCACAAATCTAATTGTACCTTTTAACCTGTATCCGTGATTTGCAAAGCTTATCCTGAGTGCAGAAAGAAATCTACTGTAACATTAACATTGTTAAATCGATATACACTATGGTATACATAATAATCACATCCTATTTTAAATTCGATATCGAAATCAATAGGTAGCACAGCTACATAAAATGCGTATATAATTAAAAATACAAAAATAAAACGATATTTACAAATATCAATAGTTCGATTGCACTTAAATCACTTCACTTGGTTCCTATTTGTCACTTTAAATACTTTCTATCCCTTACACTGTCCCGTTAGTGAAAGTGCAACGAGTACTAGGAGTAAATAATAAGTTAAGAGGTGGGTTTACTTGCTAATGGTACATCGGATTCCATGCGGATAGTTTGCTGCGTAGGGTCATAATGTCCAGCCAGATAGTAGACATCGTTGTTGTCGTACACCGTGCTGTATTTAACCGGATCATCGCCCATGCGCTCTTTGTACTGTGAAAGTGGTAGCACCTCGCACCGGTGAGATATAGTTTGTACGTCATTTTCGTCTGTGTGAGGAGATGCGAAGAGACCACCCTGGAAAGAGATTTCTATATGTTAATATTACTTATGACAGTAACTGGCAAAATTTTTAGCTACCCTTATCATCTGACGTTGCTTTATTAATATACTTTAGTTGTTTTGACTATACTTGATTGCTTATTTACGTCATTATTGTTATCATCATCTGGCGAGAGGCGACATTTAATACTGCAATTGTTTTGACTAGTTGTTAAACTTTGTAGTTAATTTTTACGTCATGATCCATATTACTATCTGCCGATACTTTATTATAGTATAATTATTTTGACTATACTTGATTGTTAATTTACGTCATCATCCATATCATAATATGGCGATACTATATTGTTTTAACTATACTTGAATGTTCAGTTACGTCATCATCCATATATATCATCATCTGGCGATACTATATTGTTTTGACTATACTTGAATGCTAATTTACGTCATCATCCATATCATCATATGGCGCTACTATATTGTTTTGACTATACTTGATTGTTAATTTAGGTCATCATACATATCATCATATGGCGATACTATATTGTTTTGACAATAATTGATTGTTAATTTACGTCATTTCATTTCCCTAAGAAGTGGTGACTACCTAGGATAACACGTACAATTTTACAATATAAAAGTAATTGCTAAAAATCACATAAAATTATCTCTTCGTAGTAGCGCAAAGTTATGTTTCTGTACAGCGGATAAAGATCACCAACCCTTAGCAGGAACTGGAAAAAAGAAATAACGCATTGCTACTAAACCAGGCGAGTCAATGTAAAGCTCTAATTTCAGAGCCCTTACCATGAGTTGGTATATATTACCTTCGGTAAGTTACGTGTCGCAATGTATGGCACTTTTTGTCTAAAAATGTGTAACGCTTAGTTACCAATAGATGCGCTGTTCAAAGTTTTCTTACAAATAAATTTACAGAGACGGTAGCGAGTATAGTAAACTTGACAAGCCGTAAACTCGTGGTAAGGGCTCTGTTGCGCTGAACTAATGTGCTTACCACTAGCATAAACATTTCTAGAGTTCAATCGTATTGTGGTTTAAGGTATGTCTTATAGTAAAGCAGTCGAATTAAGCAGGAAGTAAAAACTTGCAATATGTGACATTGCAGAGGAGTTTTGGCGCCATCGAGAGAAAAGATGGTCGAAGTTTTTTCATAATTATTGAATTTCGTCTTAATATTGCGAGAAATTAGTCAATTTTGGTGGCATTTTGTACAATTTTGTTCAGTGAAAGTGCACAAATGAAATAATCATGAAGAAATTAGCGTATCGTATATTTCCTCGTTGCCGCCAAATCTCATTACATGAGCTTGTATAAAAAGGCCACCGCTTTAACCAAGAGTCTGACATGACTTACTGACGACTTATGACTGACGACTAATTATAATTGATATAAAATTTGATGCAAATTTCTACTTGACGAATGGCAAAATACTAACGAGATTGCCAAAACCTAAAGAAAGAAGAAGAAGACATTGCAGAGGTCCTTGCGACCATGGCCCGTTTCACTTCACATTACTTAAACTAATATTCTTAAGATACAACTCACAGAACTCACGAGATTATGGAGTCTGTAGCTTTCAACAGACAGAGTAATAACTCTAACTCCACTAATAAAATCTATTTCACCTCCTATATTTTTTCAAAAATATTCTTAGCACTGAACTAAACTCTTTTACTAAAACTCAATGGGTATATCTTCCAGGATGTAGCGAAATTAAATATAAAGGAACAACTTACGGGATAATGTAATCCGTCACAGCCAACGGTCTCCTCGGGATGATAGAACCACTCGACCTTCACCGCCATGGCTCCTCTCGCCTCCCACAGCGCGATGATCCGTCCTATATACGGCCGGTCCGCTCGTCCAGTAGATAAGAACACTGCAGCATCGCCCACCTGAAAATATAGTATGTCAGATTTAGTATTGTTATAGGATTTTTTTATAGACGACCAACGTTGCCTATGGACTATTTTTTGGTATATCTTATAAATTGTGCGCTGTCATTTCAAGGCCTTTCATCTCGAAAGCTCTTGAGTAAATTAATATTTGGTACCCGACCCCCATGATAAACAGGCCGCATTAACGAAATGGTTGTAGGAAAATGTCCACCGTCTAATCTGAATGAAATTACTAAATTGTTCCGCTGTGTTGTTGCCTATACCGGAATTATAACTGTTAAAATTATGTATCAAAATAACAAAAGTATTCTTCTACTATTCGCCATCTATTGAACATTCAGTGTATGATTGTCTATGCATACCCTTTTTTCTGAATAAAATTAGTCTTGTTTCATTATAGGTTATGGGCTTCTCCCGAAATTATCAGTTATTTTGTTGAAAATAGATAATAAGTTACATTCACTTGTTTCATTATAATAACATATAGTAAAAGGAGCTTTCGCTCGCAACAGGCATTGAAATTCAATAAGACATAATCTTCATTGTCCATCTGTTTAAACCACATTCTATTTTTTAGTGACATAGTGCACTTATTTCTATCGGATTGTATTGTGTCAGAAAAGACTAAAACCAGTCTCAACAACTCACATGCAAAACCTCCTCGCCCCGCTCGATAGCGCGGTAGAAGAGTTTCCGCTGCCTCGGTCGCGCGGTGCGGCGGTAGGCAGCCCCATGCCAGCGCCATAGTGCCCCACCCGGAAGGAACGCCGCCATCTTGCTTACCCCGCCACCCGCTGCTGCTGCCCCGTCGGATGATGCGGATACCGTCCTGCGTTTGACCTTCTGAAAAAGCTCATTTATGAATTGTTTGATTACAGGAGCGAAGATTTTAAGGAACATCTTCAGTATCTGTAAAAGACTTGTATTCTCTTCTCTGTCTTCTTATACAAGATAAAAATTAGTTACTCGATATTAGTTAAGCATTTGATATGGAATCATTTGACATGAGCTTTTGTTTATTATAAAAAATAATGGTTTGCTAGGTTTCACGCAAAATAAAAATGTCATGCAGATACATACACAAAACCCTTGGTACCAAATTTTAGTGCAGAGGTTCGAATGGATATCGCTCGTACTACACTTTTAGCAGATGCCGACTACAGCTTTTCCAAAAGAGTTCATCTTTAGGTAGCTTGCATTGTTATTTTCTAAAGAACGCAGTTTTAGGACACCACTTTATTGCAGATATTTGTTAGTGCTTGCTACAAGAGGTATCATTTGCTACTCCAAGACCGTGTGCTCGTTCTCCTTCTAAAAAAAAGTATAAACTAGAAAACTTACCTTTTTAATCGCATCAACAGTCGATACTGAAGGTGATTCTTGTTCTAGCCCAATTCCGCTGTCTTTTAGATTGTCTTTTTCGTTTGTTTCCTTTGTCAAAGTTATTTTACCTAGATTACTGAAGTCTAACACCGCAGTCTTAACCAAACTCTTCTTCGATAACACAGCTTTCTTTATGACAGTTTTCATTTTATCATCCGGGGACTTTTCTACTGCTATTAAAGTTGATAGCCTATCGTTTGAATCTATAGAATCCTCGTTTGATTTATTTGAATCAATTGATGATGAAGATTTATGCCTCTGATCATCCCCAGAAGAACTCGAATGGTCTTTATATTCTGAATGATGTCGCCTTTTGTGTTTTCTATGTTTTTTATGATGTCTTCTGTGTTTACAATGTTCTTCACAACACTTGTGTTTCTTTTTCTTCTTCTTAACATATTCACCCAGATCTTCCTCGCTTGTCAAGCGTCTTAACTTTTCTTTTCTGTGTTTCTTTAGTTTCTTTCTATCCCTATGCCTCTCTTCGTCTTTTTGAATCACCTGTAGTTGTGTCTCTGGTTTAACCTCGCAAGTATTTGCAGCTTTCTTATCATCTGTAACGCTTGTATTTCTTCTCCGTTTGCCTAGCGTGAACAGCGTGTTTTCGTATTCTGAAACGAAAATAATTAATTTTAAAAAATTTAGTAACTGACATACACAAACTATAAAAAATATTTTATTGATGAAAAACAAAGTTTTTTGTCCTCACCGACAATTGGATAGTTTGGTTCCAAAAATCGAATATCCTCAATGGCAATCCTGCCCGAGTCTCCGTCATCAAATTCTACAGCAACAAATTTATTGTCATGAGGGTCTGGAGAAGAAACTGCTACTGTTCCCGGGTAGAGACATCGGTACTGCTGCGACCAATATGCACAAACTCTGGTTCCCGATGGCAGATCTGACACTGATGTAGGACTTACTTCTAGAATCTGTTACAATAAAAAAATCAGAAATACAAATGCCTATCAGAATAATTTTGCTCAGAACCTAGTATTATTTTAGCATAAAATGTTTAAAAATTTCTACTAATCATAAAACATAATTAATGGCAGGAAAGACAAGCTTGGTTGTTTCCTATATTATGTCAGTGGTTGTTGTTACTTCGGTAAGAAACATTTTTTAACGAATACACTGTAAGAGAAAATTCGAGATATTATATGAAGTAACGACTGACAAGCCATAGAAGCGGAAAATCTTTATCACAAATTCATTGATATTGAAAGAGAATAACAATGAGAGATTTCGTGGTTAAGTTTGTTAATTCTAAGGGGTTGATGTTGCGAGCAATAGCAAGTATGAAAAGTTATTCGGGTACGTCAGTTTGAGATTACTTTTAAAATGTGTGCCAGAAAAAGTAGTTAGAAACTATGTAAAAATAACGTTCAATGGCTTTTATATCTGGTGGTGAGAAATTTAAACATAATGTTAATCAGCAGTCTTATCTTCAAATGCACACAGCATCAGAGAGAGTAGCAAGCACGCTACTTAAGCTCTTATACTTAACGCAAAATGAGTTTATTTAAGCGAAATGTTCACACTAATTTCTAACCCTAAATGAAACAAATTACACACACTATTTAATAAGTTGGAAAACAACTTTGACAACATAAAAAGTAACAGTGAAGAACTAAATAGGTTCGAAATGCATTCGACTGTATGACATCTACTTAAAAATGTATAGTAAAGAAAATATTAATACTTACAGCATCTTTTAACGTCTCTTCTCTTGACAGTATGTGAGGTTTGTTTCCTCTTTCTCCATCCAGTGTTATAGCATATACATCAGGAGCTTGAACTGCACTTAGCTTTCCAGCGTAAAACAAGCCTCCTCTGGCAGTCAAAACTCTTGGAGAAGTATCCAAGTTGTCTTCAGTGAGAGTGCACCGCGATATTGCCTGTGTGTGAGGTTTTTCGAGATCCAATTGCTCTGTATTGTTTTCATCACTTCTTTCCTTAGACTTCGTACTTTTACGTCTCTTCTTTGCACGTCTCTTCTCCTTATCGCTTTCACTTGAAGCACTGGCCCGCCTTATAGCTAGTTCTATCTCTGAAATGTCGTCCTTAGAATGTTTTCTCACCAATCGATCTACTTTTTCACGATTTTTTTGACGGACTTCGTTAAGACTTTCCATTGAAGAGCTCGCAGATCTGTTTAGACCCCACTCACTTTCATCTTCGTCAGAATACACTTTTAGTATTGGCTCTGCTTTCAATTTAGGTCTAACTTTACTGGTTCTATTAACATCTTCACTGGAAGGCTCTCCTTTCGAATAAAGTATATTTCCTTTCAATTTGCCTTTTGCTAAAAGATATCCTACAAGACGGCTTTTAGATTTAGGTTTTTTTGCTACTATAGTTTCAGTAGAGTCAGGACTAGAAACTTTGCGAGGTCTTCCGACTTTACGCTTCTTAGATGAACCTCTATCGGAGTCTGGTGAAAGAGCAGGTATACAAGCTGGAACTGGAGGGGCTGTCAATGGTGGCAAGGGTGGAGTTAATGCATTTAGTTGTGCCCTTTTCTCATCGCATTGTCTCTGAAGATCTTGCAATCGTTCTCGCATATCTTTTTCAATTGCATCAACTAATTCCCTAGCTGAGGGCATTGTTGGAGCATGTTCGCATTCTGACACATCACAGTAACAACCTGCGACTCGTCGTAGACTTGCCTCTAGCTCATGATCATTTGAGTCATCATCTTTTTTCTCTTTTTTGATAGTACGATCTTTTTCCAGTTTACATCGTTTTCTATCTTCATCCTCTCGACTACGTTTACGTCTTTTGTCTTTAAAGTCAATTTGTCCACAAGCTTTTTGATCTAAAATATCTTTATCTTTCTCGATAAGATTTCGAGATGTGGATGGAAGGTTTTGTGTATTTTCTTTAACTTCTTCCATAAACCTTTGTTCAGCTAAGGCACATAAGATACCAAGTCCATCAAGAGACTGTTTGTCTTGTTCGTCACTAGGTTCTGTTATGGCATAATCAAACCTTTTAGGTTTCTCCGCATTTGTGGCCTGTGACGGTGATTTCGGAGTTGTTTTAATCACAATATTTAATTTATTTGCTGATCTAATATCTACAATCACGGGCATTTGATCTATATTTGGCATACTGTTACTAGGCGTTGTCCGTTCAAACTGTTCTATACTATTGGATAACAGCTCTAGTCCACTAACGTCTACTGGAGGTCGTTTTTGCATTTGAGGATTTGGTGACGATGAAGCTGTGGTGGTATCAATAACAAGATCATTAGAACCACTGCTATTCGAGTTATCTATATTTCCATCTCTTTCTATAGCATCAATTGCTTTTTCAACAGCACCAACTACTGATGTTTGAAGTCCCTCAGACGATGAATCTTCAGCAATATCAAGTGGCATTGACTCAGTTTGAACCTGAATGGCGTTAGGTTCTTCTGGAAAATGCGCAACCCCAACACAAGCTACATCTCTTTCATCTTCATCAGCTTGATTTGGAGAATCATCTTCATCCTCTATTTGGTCCGTCTGGTTAGAGGCATCTTTATGAGCTGGAATTTCTGGTGCTTCTGGTGGCGGCGAGGAGGGTGCAGCTGGTGACGTAGCCTGACTTCTACAAGATTGTTCTGGAAATTCTGGTTGGTAGTATAAATGAGTTGCCAGTAAAGGTTGCTGCATAGGATCTGGAGCAAAAGCTGTTGGTTTTTCTTGAGGTGGTTCTGGCTCTAATTTTATTAGAGCATGGTGCGGTAATAAAGATTGGATAAATGGTTTTCTTTTGTCAACCGTGTGAGCTGGGTGAGGAGGTGGGGCCGGAGCTGGTGCTAACGTGACCAATCGGGTGGAGTGTGTATGCGTGTGTTGAAGAGTCGCAGTAGACGCTAGAAGATCTCCAGGTAACAACTGCAAGTGATGTGAAGGATGGGGGGCTGGAGGTAAAAGTAGAGGAGCTGAAGGATATGGTACACCTCCCCAAACCACCGCATGAGGTAGATCTGGTGGAGTTGGGAGTAGGATTAAGGCTCCAGAAGTAGGTTCCCGGACAAGTTGAAAACCCCCGACGGATGGCATGCTTCCTGCGACTGACCCCATTCCGACACCGCTAACGCCGCCAACCATCATGCTGTCCATTGATACTTGAGCTAGAACAGAAAAAAATATTGAAGTTAGATGGACAATTTTTATCCAAAATGTTTTTTAATTTAGTTATTTATAAACAATAACAACTATAACAAATAATAAATAATAACAAAGTTTCCTATAAAGTAACCACGTATATTAACGCCTACATTCCCAATAAAGCACGCAAAGGTAATAAGATAATCTATGTTCAGTGGCAAGTGATTGCTTAAGATTGCAAATCTATTGCCAACCTGGTACTTCTAAACAAAAACTTGTAAAAAAGTGGCGTTGGAGGGAATCTTTTTAGGGAATTTACCAAAAAACATCACTTGCAATAGACCACAGCTGATACATTGGCTACGTCTTTGACACTGTGGTGTACTATCAATTAATTTCTCCGTGTTGGTCCGGGCTCCTTTGTAGAAGATACCATCTGCCTTCCAATGCTAGGCAGCTCGTAAAAGGCGAGCATAGGCTTATCATCACTAATACCGTGACATCTGACTAGGTGGTAGAGTCTCGCAGCGACTCGCACGGATTGGTACCACCGCCTTATCTATTCCTACCGCCACAATGTCGGAGCTTGCCGTAAACGTGTTCCGGTTAGGACTGTAAACTTACTTTTGCTCGGGGCCTAACATCCCGGCATTAGGTTGGCAACGCACCATTACTACCTTTGGTGTGTCTAGACAGCGTGAATTTCTTACCATTAGGAAATTCGCCTGTTTGTTTGCTTTCCAATATCGTAAAAACAAGTCAATGGTGTATGAGAGTACAACGACATGTGTCATATTAGGCGCTTTTTCGAGACTATATCAATAGTAATTAATTTATTAAAAATTTAGTCACAACTGTACTACTTATATAACTCATCATAATATAATCAAAATATTGCTTTCAACGTATTAAAGTGTAAGATAAAAATTTAATTTCAATGCCAAGCGTTGATTGGTGACCAATAATCGAATGCATGCATATAAATAGAATGAGTCCAGTAAAAACCTGACCAGTGGGGCAATCTTCTGTTACAAACATAAATACAATGGAGATAGCAAATACAAAACACGTCATTTGACAGCTTTTGATGAACACTTTACCCAGTGATCATCACTAAAAAGATACAGAATCAGTCCTCTGAGCCTTTACCATGAGTTGCTATGTTGCTATCATTGACCTCTAATCTAAGTATTCCTTTTTCTATGGTTGCTATAGATTACGTCCGATAATATTTACGTATCGAAATTGCATTTGATCTAAGATTAAGTTTTCTTACGGCCAATGTTAATAATGTATCTCGATCTAATGGATTTCAAGCAATCTAGATAGCTGCGTATCCGGCGGCCTATCCTATACCTAATTGCCATATTTATCTTGTCCACAGATAAGTTATTGGCAAGCGATAACATAAAAATGGATCAAAATATCAGTCTTGGAAAGCAAGTTTTGGATTAGGATTGATTATTAATATTGGCCGTTAGACTTCAAATGCTAAGTCAACATTTTCTTGAAGTTCATTAAAAAGTTTCTTACATTCTTAATTGACCTCTCTATTTACATTGTTATGCAATTTGTTTCAATAAAAAATGAATTTTACAACATAAATATAACGTTCAAGTTAGAGTGCCGCGTGTTTAAATTATACCAAGTAAATTATGAATTCCTGGTACCAAGCTGCGATACATTTCTGAAGACCACGCTTCATTTGGTATTCTGCCTTGCCACTTCCGGCAAAGGAGGCAAGTATAGAATGTTTAGTAGCGGTGGGAATTAAAAAAAAACAAGCATGAACATAATTTACTCTCTGGGTTCTGTATTGATATTTTTGTATACAAATAAATACATTTCTATTTACGAAGAATTGAGATTTTTAGAATATTAAGAATTTTAAAGAGCTCCTGATTTTTTTATTATTTCTTAGGTTATTAATCCAGGATAAAAAAGCGTTTATTTTTGTAACGCATATTCCCAAAACCACGATTGAATTAAAGATACGGATAATCCTGATTCTACCGGGCTCTACTGATCTATGTTATCTATATAATAATCTATGTTAGATCTATTTTTCTACTACATAGTAATTTGTTAAAGCCTAGCATTAGTTATTGTCAATAGCACCTTGACGATGTCCTTTGTTACCTACAATTTTATCAATTTAATATCACGTTTTTACCTACCATGTCACTATAAATTTGGTGCTCGCCATTGTTGTGTTTCAATCTTGATGGCAGAAAAACCAGTAAACTGTGCCCAGCATCGCCTGATGCACTTAGCGAGGCACTTAAGCTACCATAGATTACATATTCATTACCGTCAGAAAATCTGTCTGCTTGTTTGCCTCCAAAGCTTTATAGATAATATTATCAAATATATTATATATTATGTTACACTTGCATTACACTATTGCTTGTGTACTAGCTGACCCAGCAAACTTCGTATCGCTTGACATTAATGCTTCGATAGTAGCGCATTCTGCCGGACCCAATGTGAAACATTTCAAAATCAACTACTGCTTATTATTAAATAAAAAACATTTTCCAGGAGACCAAATTGTGAATCTAAACCATTCTCGAATTCCCTTGAACACACATAAAAAGTTTCATCAACAACGTTCCAGTCGTCTAGAAGGAGTTCAGTGACAAACACAAGAATTATATCTATCTTTATATATCTAATATATATAAATCTCGTGTCACAATGTTTGTCCTCAATGGACTCCTAAACCACTTAACCGATTATAATAAAATTCGCACACCATTTGCAGTTCGATCCAACTTGAGAGATAGGATAGCTTACATCTCAATTTAACGCGGGCAAAGCCGCGGGTAACAGCTAGTATTATATAAAGATCACCAACTGTAAGCGAGCAATGGAATCAATATGGTGCGCGGTGTTAATGTTTTTCAAGCGGATCCCTAATTTTTTTTCTTAAATAATAATTGCTCATATTAATTAACAATATAGCTGAATAGCATCCTACTGAAAGTCTCGATGAATTGATCCAGCAATGTCATACATACAAATATGTCTGTTTAGAAATATATCTTAAGTAAAATTGTATTTTGAGAAAAAAGTCGCGCTGTGCTCAGTGCCCAGTGCTCTAATAAGCGCTATGTTTAAGATGCATTGTAAAAGTCACCAGCACCTCCGTGGATATGTTGACCATTAGCACTAGTAGTAGTAGTACTAGTAGCCTTCCAAGTACATAGCAAAAAGAATAATATTTTTTAGTTATTTTAATATTCAAATAATTTAGAAAATTATATAGTAACGATATTATATTTTGTTCATACTTCTTTTTTTGTTTTGAATGGCTAATTTCGCTTCGTTCAGTACGCATCGCGTTCTCTCAGCGGTCGGACGTGTTTATTACTTATTAGCAATCTTACGCTGGCGGCGATACGAAGATTCAGTACAATGTCGTGGGTTGTAGATGCCGAAATGTTAATAAAAGAGGTGGAGTGGCAATCAATTTCTTATGCGAAAACATTGTTGATTCGCTTCTCATAATTCTGTGCTTATCCCAACGTTGTCTGGAAGCGAGAGTTGGGTACGTCAGAAAAAGGATGAAAGTAGGATGAATACGGGCGATATTGAGATCTCTACGGAAAATCTGTGGTGTATTCGGTCATGTAGAAAGAATGACAGATGAAAAAACAGATATACAATGCGACTGTGGATGGAGGTAGGTATCCGGGGAGACCAAGGTTGATATTAAACGACCACATCACATTGACATTCTTCGGGTAATACCGAAGGTGGTGTCAAGTGTCTCCGAAACCGGCGTGTTTGTATGAAAAGGGTAATGAATGTAAAGGAAGCCAGACAGGTTTGTCAGGATCGTAAAGTTTGGCACTCGATACTCTCTGCCTACCACTTGCCGGGACTTGGCGTGAAGATATATATGTCTTAGTTAAAACATTTACAGAGTTCGAAAATAGTTAAAGAATTTACTACAGTATTGCCTCAACTCTTCGTATAGAGTCACCATACAAACTGTCCTTTTCAAGTTTTAGGAATCTCTGTTAATTCAGAAGATGTAGGTACCCAGGACGCCTTTTTTTTAATTCGTCATCTTCTGGCAACACAAATTGCTTTTGCTAATATTTTAACAGAAACCATTTCCACGTCTTACATATGCAAGAGACTAGACAAAAGTGATTTTAAAGCGTTCGTATGAACAATTACGTTGAAAACGTTATAAAAAACGCCAACGCCAATTTTAACGCAACGCTTTTTTAACTCTCGTACGAATTAGGCCTTGTACTACAATGTGTTAGGTGGCAAGCCTATCGCCAACCGGGTCCATATCCAATCCCGTGCAAAGTTTTTAATTATAAAATTGGAAAAACTTAATTTTCTTTTTGTTGTCCGACCCAAGAATCGAACCCGGGACCTCAT
>NJDC01004477.1:72812-124356 GCA_002245475.1 Calephelis virginiensis
TATGGTTGATATTGAGAGCTCTACGGAAAATCTGTGGTGTATTCGGTCATGTAGAAAGAATGACAGATGAAAAAACAGATATACAATGCGACTGTGGATGGAGACCAAGTTATTAAACGACCACATCACATTGACATTCTTCGGATAATACCGAAGGTGGTGTCAAGTGTCTCCGAAACCGGCGTGTTTGTATGAAAAGGATAATGAATGTAAAGGAAGCCAGACAGGTTTGTCAGGATCGTAAAGTTTGGCACTCAATACTCTCTGCCAACCTCTTGCCGGGACTTGGCGTGAAGATATATATGTCTTAGTAGAAATATATAGAGTTCCCAAATAGTTAAAGAATTTACTGTATACTGTATATTGCCTCAACTCTTCGTATAGTATCACAAACTGTCCTTTTCAAGTTTTAGGAATCTCTGTTCATTCAAAAGATACCCAGAACGCCTTTTTTTTTAATTCGTCATCTTCTGGCAACACAAATTGCTTTTGCTAATATTTTAACAGAAACCACTTCCAGGTCTTACATATGCAAGAGACTAGACAAAAGTGATTTTAAAGCGTTCGTATGAACAATTACGTTGAAAACGTTATAAAAACGCCAACGCCAATTTTAACGCAACGCTTTTTTAACTCTCGTACGAATGAGGCCTTGTCTACAATGTGATAGGTGGCAAGCATATCGCCAACCGGATCCATATCCAATCCCGTGCAAAGTTTTTTTTTATTATAAAATTAGAAAAACTTAATTTTCTTTTTGTTGCCCGATTCAAAAATCGATCCCGGGACCTCATACACTCAAGTCCATCAACTGGACGTCTAGACCACAATGCACATTGCCACGGTGATAATGAAATATTAACCGCCAGCGTCTTCCTAGTTGCTTGGTAAAAAAATACCTAACCGACCTATAGTATAGGAATAATATTTTAAAATACCTACATTATTGTTATGAACCTATATCTAGATGTTGGCTGGTGCTCTAATGATGTAAAAACCGATTTAAGTGCCTAGGTACATAAAACATATAGGCGTCAAACACATATCCTCGTTTTTCCCAAGTCGGTTAAAACATTTAGTGAATCGATGTAATTGTATTTTTAAATTAGCAAATTAGACCCTCCACAACTGTCGTCAGTTCGCCCAGAACAAGTTCATTGTTTTTCACAGTAAACATTTTTTTATGCTTCTATGTAGATCCTCATAAGTATGTGAACTCTTTAAAATAACATTAACATACATTTATTTATGACAAAAATGTGTGTCTGATATCAGAACAGAGTTATAGATAATTTGTTTCAGATCTTACTGGTTAGAGCTCGCTTATTGGTTTCAAAACAACTTTCCCCGACACACGTTATCACCTATGGGATTTATGTTTTAGGAAGAAGAAGAAGTACCTTCACTCATATCTCCGGAGAAGTAGGTAGAGGTACAACCAAGATCCCACGACTAGCCGAAGACACTAAGTTCCACAATGTGATACGTGGCAAGCCTATCGCCAACCGGGCACATACCCAATCCCGAGCAACATTTTTTTTTATTAGAAAATTGGAAAAACCACATTTTCTTTTTGCTGCCCGACCCGGGAATCGAACCCTCAAGTCAAGTATACACCTGGACTGATAGACCACAGAGGCGATTAATTTCCGCCGCCGTTTTCCTCGTGTTAGTCCGGGCTCCTTTGCAGAATAGACCATCTGCCTTCCTGCCAGGCAGCTCGCAAAAAGCGAGCATAGACTTACTGTCACTAACACCATGACATGTGACTAGGTGGTAGAGTTTCGCAGCGATTCACCCGGATTGGTATCACCGCCGACTATTCCTGCCTCCAAACGTCATGACCTGTTCCAGTTTGGAGGGTAAGGGAGCCGGTAAACTTACTCTTGCTCGAGGCCTAACACCCCGGCTTCAGGTTGGCAACGCACCGTTACCACCTTTGGTGTCTCTAAGCGGCGTAAAGTTCTTACCATCAGGAAATCCGTGTGCTTGTTTGCCTTCCATTATCATAAAAAAAGTGATAATCGGTCAATACATTTTTAACCTTACAAGTAGCGAAATGGCCATTTGTTTTGACTCCGATGTAAAGTTGTTAAGTTACAGTTTGTAGAGTTGGAGAGTTTGAAGTGAGAAGCTTTTAGACTTTCACCGTGCGAGTTAATGGATATGAAGATGAGAATCTTGGCAATATATTAGATGAAAATGGGTACCACCTACGTAGTAGAGAGAGAGAGAGATGCATAAATATTGGTCTCGGGATTTAGGTAATGAAGGTCCCTATAAAATATATTGCCTACTGGTGGTAATCTCGCGAATTATTAAGACTAGACTAGACGTTATTAAGGTGTTGAATTATGTTCAAAATACGTATACCCAATCATTAAAGCTCTAAAATTTAAGTAAAAACTATCTCCTTTTAGGTTATCAATCAAAGCACTTGAATTATTTAAATCCCATGATATCGCGTGAGGTGTCAAGTTCGAAACCGTAAAACTCAAAGACCAACTGTAATCACCGGTTAAAAAAAACAACATCACATCACTAAAAAAACATTGAAGGCGGCGTTTGTAAAGAACCTCCTTTTGAGCGCGCGTCTTTCTGATTGGCTGAGACGCTAGCTGGGTGTGGCTTAGAAGGTGTGACCGAGGTGTAGGGTTGTACGCATTAGCGGATGTATCGATAAACGATTTTTTATATCTATTTATGCTTTTTTTCGGATGATGCATAATTTATGGGTTGGGAATGACACGAGTTCCGTTTGGCGTGTGGGAAACGATTCAACGGGTGAACGATGGTTTTTGGGTGTATTTTTAGCTCGACTGGTTATGGCGTGTGGTATTCTTAAACATTTTACAGAACGATTTTGTTTATTTCCTTTGATCATTCATTATTCATGTACTAATATTTAGACTCGTTCAATTTGTATACTTTGTACTTACATGCACTAATGACGTAATAGGTTTTTTTAATGATATTGGAATGCAAACAAGCAGACGGGTTTCCTGATGGTAAGAAATTCACGCCGCCTAGAGACACCAAAGGTGGTAATGGTGCGTTGCCACCCTGAGGCCGGAATGTTAGGCCTCGAGCAAAATTAAGTTTACCGTCTACCTTACCCTCCGAATGACGTTATGGTGGCAGGAATAGGAAAGGCGATGGTACCAATCCAGGTGAGTCGCTGCGAAACTCTACCACCTTGTCAGATGTCACGGTGTTAGTGACTGTAAGCCTATGGTCGCCTTTTACGAGCTGCCTGGCAGGAAGGCAGATGGTCCATTCTGCAAAAGGAGCCCGTACCAACACGAGGGAAACGAAACACAAAGTAAAGTAGTAAATTTTTTGACTCGTTCAATTTGTATACTTTGTACTTACATACACTAATAACGTAATAGATACCGACTACTAAACACGAAGTAAAGATCTCCGAGGTTTAAGTGGACTATGTTTTTATTACACTGTAAATTAAATTTTAATATCAAAACCTTGGAGTAACGTAGGTATATCTTGTTTACTAATAAGAAACTAGCCTACTTATTAATTAAGAAGCTACCTAATAGTATACTGAGGTTTTCTATTTTTTATTATTTAGCTGTAACGCGTTTGATGTATCTTTAAATTATTCGTATAATATAACAACACTGATGTTAAAATAAAGGGCATTGTATAAGGTCTTCTCGCCATTCTCCCCGTGTTGGTACCGGCTCCTTTGCAGAATAGACCATCTGCCTTTCTGCCAAGCTCGTAAAAGGCGAGCATAGGCTTACCGTCAATAACACCGTGATATCTGACTAGGTGGAAGAGTTTCGCAACTCACCTGGATTGGTACCTTACCTATTCCTGCCGCCATAACGTCATGACGTGCTTCGGTTTGGAGGGTAAGGTAGCCGGTAAACTTACTATTGCTCAAGGCCTATTGTCCCGGCCTCAGGTTGGCAACGCGCCATTACCACCTTTGGTGTCTCTAGGCGGCGTGAATCAGGAAATCCGTCTGCTTGTTTGCCTTCCAACATCATAAAAAAAGGATTAATAGAGAATGTCCACATATCTCTTTGTATTATACATACTCACCTTAGCGTTAAAAAAATAATTGTCGTTATTAAAAACTTCATAGTAAGTATAAACACTGCAAAATTAACCACTTTTAATTAAGGCTGTACTTTTACTATGTGGTAGAGTTCCGCAGCGACTCATCCAAATTGTTACCTCCGTCTTACCTTTTCCTGACGCCATAACAACTATGTTTTCCGCGTCTTCCGGTTCGCTGAACAAGGTAGCCGGTAAACTTGCTTTTGCTCGAGGCCTAAAATCCCGAGCTAAGGTTGGCAAGGCTCCATTACCAGCTTTGGTGTTTCGTGTTGCCAGTTGGGCGCAACTTGCCAAGTTTGCTATGTTTTTTATTCGCCCAAATCATATGACACTAGTTGCCTTATATCTGAATGCCTTTAGACTTACTTTTAAATTATACGGGTTATAATTTTTCAAGTAAACTTTATACAAATTTGGGTTTGCTATGTATCTATGGAAGTCCCGCCTCTTATTACGTAGTATTTATATACTCTTTGCTTGTTGCTATTTCTTACCACCAGAAAATCCGTTTCTCTCTTTGACTTCCAACATCATAAAAAAATATGTAATAAAATACAAAATGTTTTGCATCAACCTGTCTATAGCTTCATTAAGTTTTATTAAATAGAATCATTTTGCAAACTGTAAGCAATGTAATAACTAACCAGTCTATTTATAAACAACAACCTATTAATATAAACTATTAATGAAAATGATATCAAACATTGAAAACATAAGAAAAAAAATTTTGGGCTTGTTTATAAATAATTTTATCTGTTTATTATAACATTACGAGATAACTACGAAACCATTGAAATCTATACTCTGTATTGATGTTACAAGCTAGCTACGTTTTTTAACGTTTATAAAAAACAAAGGAAGATAGGTAGGTAGGTATGTTTGTAGAAAATATTTAGTATAAATCTAAATAAAATACCAACTTCCTTTCAACCCGACGTAATTCTAACACCATATAAAACCTATAAATACTTAATGTCAGTGCTTGCCATTGTCATGTTTCGGTTTGAGCTAGCAAACTTAGGTTACACAATACTTACCGTAAGTCTCCTGTGTAAGTTTATTAAATTTGTCCAGCTTCAGGTTGGCAACACACTATCAACATAATTTGTGTCTGTAGGCAAAAAGTCCTATCGTTAGTAATTAGAAAATGGGTGGTAATTAGAAAATGTGCGTAGTCCTCAATTAATTGAGAGAAGACAGCGTAACACGAAGTTCAGATGAACCTTTTTTTTTCGCTTAAACAACTTTAGTTGAAGCACAGATCGTACACAAAAAAAATGATTACCTTCGATATCTTTAGTAATATTTTTTATTCATTTATTTTTCATGACACCACAGCTGATTTGAAAGGTCTGTTTAAAACTAAAAAACTAGATAAAATTGAACTTCATAGACAGTTTTTCGCACTAGTGTATACAAGGAAAACATAAAGTCGAGGAGACTCATATATCCTTTACAACTATAAGGTGACGTCATTTTAGTAACTACCAACCAATAATATTAAACACTGATTTACATTAATTTTAATAACACAACAAAACTGCTTAATTCAATATACACCTTATTTAACTAGTAAAAATATTTTTACTCGGATTGTATAAATGGGTTATGCTCTAAAGGACTAATTGGGACATTACCATGAAGCTGTAGACTACTAATGGAGGTCACACACATAACAAAAAAACCGATGCAATTTCCAAATACTACTAACTTACTTTGATGTACGAAGACCGGTCCTTGCGTTTTGACTTTGTTAATTGCCATCACAAGATTTTTAGAAAAACAACCGTATACCTATCTTAGTAAGCTATTTAGATATTCAGTCACCATACATGACAAACTCCAATAAAAAATTAAAAACACATAGGCATGAGATATACGTAGATATCATATTCAATATTCATACATGTATTAATTAACACAGTTAATATCCTGTCATAAGAAAAAGGAAATCGCTATCCATCGTTATTCATATCAGCAAACAACGCGCCAATACCTTCTACGGTGTCCATAAAGGTGTTACATAAAACTAACCTTACAAAACATAACAAATTCATCTAACAACAGATGGCAGTAATTTCAAAAACATGTTTCATTCAAAAATGATTACCTTCGCCGTACAAAAAACCAAAAACTTGTTAACAAGTTTTTTATCTCTCCACATTGATAGATATTCAATATCATTAAAATTAAAAGCTGTATTTTAAACGCAGGCCATTAGAAATAAATCTACGCATTAAAAAAGCGACGCGCGGCCGCTCATTACGAAAAGAAAATAAAACGAAATTAAAGAAATCGGTGGCCGTAATAAACGGGATCGGGTGTCGGCAAGATGTGAACAAAAAAAAGAAAACAAATTAGGTGGAGGGGCATTACGTCATATTTTTATTGGACCCGAGACTCCATTGTTTAGGTTCGGTTCGGTTTTTCACATCTCTAATTGTCAATTAACAAATGAGTCACTTTACAACTTAAAACATAGGTACGTTAATTGAAGATTAATGACACGACGAAACGTATATAAAACTATAATAACGGAGTTTTGGCGCCATCGTGAATGAAGATAAAAATATACACATGTATTTCAGAATTTTAGCGAATAACGACACATGTCCGACACAATATGTCTAGGGCAGTGATTCCCAAAGATATTTGGGCTACGACCCATCTGCAAACAGTTTCCGAAACTCGGGACCCAGCTCGAGGACATTATACTGTTACCAATATGAATAAAGGACTAAGTTTCAACACTGTTTACAACATTTTATAACGCAAGATTTTTTTATAGCTTAATAATTTATTTATTTAAATGACGTATCATCATTCCTAGTAAATCTGGTTTCAGGTGTTCTAGGCAATTTTTTCTCATAACTTTCTGACATTTCGTGCAATCCGAACTCATTGAGGGCATTTGGAAGTCGGTCTCGGTGTCGCTTTTGTCACTTTAGAAGATCATCTGTATTTTATTACTATTTTCGCAATCAACTGTTGGCTCGGTCGGGTAGTGTGTTGTTCTACAGTAAGGACCCACTCAATATTCTCTCGCGACCCATAGTTTGGAAAACCCTGGTCTAGGTAATTTAACTAATCGGTTAAATTATACCAAATTAAAACAAATTTTAAACATTCTTAATTTAACATAAATGTGATGAGTTCCAGTTTCACTAATTGACATAATTTAAATAGATACGATAAAATTTTAATAATCGTAATATTTAAAAACGTCATCGGATTATGTTGTGTAGGTCACTGTGATCTTGTATCATATGCAAGCAACAAAGAAGAAATTATCCTAATATTAAAAAATCTAATATTTTTTTTTAATTTAAACCAATTTTCTGTTTAGTCAAATTTGCAAGTCACTTCATATGAAAAAAGACTTGACAATATAAGAGGATTACGGCGCGGCGGTGTAGGTTAAAAAGTTTAATACTAACTAAACATTTAAATAAACATACATTTTAAATTGTACCCAGTTTATAAGACAAAAGAGAACTTTTAAAAACTTAAAAGGTGGCCAATTATACAAAGACTTGTTGAATGTTATGGCACAGCGTAAACGAGTTAGGTTAGGATGTATTTTATATTTTGGTTGTAACTAAAAGTAGCAATCTTTAATAAACTGAATTCAACATGATGCTTTTTTAACTTAATAAGGCACAGAATACGTATTTTGTAATAAGGTAGTAAGAGTAGGTAAGAGAGTAAGTAGTAAAAGTATAATATATACTTATATCCTACAGAATAAAATCATTTCTAAACACAAAAATCAGGGCTTGAATATTATAATGTCATGACATAGTTCATCAGATTTAGTCTTTAGGATCTTCGTACAATTTTATTTAAAAAAAATACGAGTAAGTCTAAAAAAATGTTTTTGAAAATGAATAAATTTACGAGAAAATAAAACAATAAAAAACATAAATAACTATCCTAAATAAATAATGCTGATAACAATGTAAGAACAAATATGAACAGTCAACGATTATTGAAAGTAAAAACAACGCTTAGTCAGAAAATAAGCATGCAAACATTACGCAATCGAACAAAATGACGTAATGTTTTTTTTGTTAATAAAAAAAGCAATCGAACGGGCGAACTCAAATGCAATGCCGTTACCAACGCGGCATGACTCAACAGGAGTTGCTCGCGATAGCTTCGGCACGCGAATACCGCTAAATCGGCTCTCCGCAATGCAGTTGGCGCGTAGTTACCAGGCGTTCATAAGAGTATTGGAGGTCGTACCTGGGTACTGCCAGAGTGGCGCGGCCGGCGCGGGGGCGGGAGTAGGCCACGCCAAGGGGGCGGGCCGATCGTCGCACAACACGTTGGTCACGCCCACCGTCATGGCCGCCTGCGCCGTGTCTGCAATGATCGCACTTATCTTTAACAACAAATTACCACCAATTAAACAGTTATGCATTCCGTTTCCATATAAACATTTCCGTGGAATATAAACAAGTAATTAATTAAAATTTAATTTAAAATAAGTTTTTCGATGTAACATTTTTAGGTAGTATATAACATATCAAGTATCGACAGCTGCAAATGATATTAATCGTCCTAATATCGTACTTACGAGTAGATAAGTTAAAATTAAAATATTAAAGCATATCTAACATTCTTATTTATTAAGATAGAAATTTTTAATTGCTTTTTAGATAAGTTTTAGATAAGATCCTATCAGGTGAACCGCCTGGTCGTTTGCAACTTATTCCATAAGTCCATAAGTAGGTACGTCTTAGGTATATAATAATTCCACAAACTACAACCGTCATAGACAGATAAGGTATATTGTACCTATGTATGGCTAGGTATAAAGAGAAAAGATATCTGATTATTACAACCTACCAACTACCTACTAGGTGATAAAGTGCTGTGCAGCAACTCCGGATCTGAAATTGATACCGCCTTACCTATTTTTGGCACCGTAATATTGCCTTTTTCCACGTTTTAGAGCAGTGTACACACTGCCTAAAATCTGGATTATTAGATAGTAACGCACCAACAGCCTTTTACGTCAGTAGTCTTTTACCATCGCAGAGCCGAGCAGTCTCTTTCACCATCTTACAATTTATAAAAAAACGCAGCCGTGACATTTTTGGTGTTCAAGCTGAATAAACCATTTGCCTCTATTTCAGGCAGCTGATATGGGGAGCACAAGTCAAAATGTCATTACTAACAAGACCACAGATAGTCGAGTGCTTTGCAGTAACTATCTTGGGTAGAAATGCCACCATAATATCAGTGCCCAGCGTTATTTGCTTCCACGCTTTAGGGCAAATCACAAACAAAAGTTGCAGGGTCTTTAAGATTGCTCACTTTGAGCTTACGGCGGTATACATACTCGCTAACGTTTATGCATTTGTATTAAAACTTTGAACAGCATCTTTCCTATTAACTGAAAGAACTATATTTTTAGACCATTATCATCACCGAACGTAATTTTCAGCAACTCGTGGTAAAGGACCTGAGCCTTTACTCTGAGTTGGTTAAGATTACGTTCGGTAAGTTACTTGTCGAAATCTATGACGCTTTTGTGTCTATAAATGTGTTCCTCTTAGTTACCAATAGAGGCGCTGTTCAAAGTTTTCATACAAATAATTTACAGAGACGGTATATAATGTATAGTAAACTTGACAAGCTGTAAACTCAGGTAAGGGCCCTGAAAAGCACATAGCTACTTACAAAAGAGTTAACTACGCAAATCCGACAGTACATATAGACAGTAACATCATTAGGAAACATTAAAAGCAGTAATCTTGTTAAAATCGCCTCTGTGGTCTAGCGGTCCGGGTGTTGGACTTGACTGCATGAGGTCCCGGGTTCGAATCCCGGGTCGGCCAACAAAAAGAAAATTGGATTCTTCCAATTTTCTAAAAAAAAATGTTGGTCGGGATTGAAATTGTGCCCGGTTGGCGATGGGCTTGCCACCTATCACATTGTGGGACTTAGTATCTTCGGCTAGTCGTGGGTGCCTTGGTTGTACCTCTGCCTATCTCTTCGGGGATATGGGCGTGAAGATACTTTTTTTTAATCTTGTTAAAAACTCAGTTGATTTGAGTCACTTGTAATATTTGTAACTGAAATACAAACTTGCAAGTAGAATCCACACTTACTGATATTATAAATGCGGAAATAGTCTTTCGTTTAATAACTCATCCATTTGTTAGCTTTATCGAGGACAACGTACCTACATTTTTTTTTAATAAACTGTTCGAGATGTAAGTACCCACCTTTTGGATTTTAGTACATATATACACATCACTCCAAGTCCCTTATGCGGTAGGCAGAGAATAACAAGCGCTAAATGTCACTATCTTTGTAGGCCTGCTTAATTTCCCCCACGTTCATAACTCTTTTCTTTTCATACAAATACGCCGGTTTCAGACACTCGACACCACCCTTTAGGTAATACCCGAACGATTGGATTGTGGAATTTCAACCTGGTGTCCCAAGGTACCTACATCTATACACATTCGCATTGTGTAGGTACCTATCTGCTTTGTCAATCTTTTATCTGTCATTGTTTCCACGTGACCTAACCAAAAGGATGCCTTTTCTCAATTTAACACCAACACTTTCTACGTATCCCACTCGTTCTCGGATCTCACGGTTGCGAATGTGGTCAGCGAGCGTTACACCACAGATTTTCCGAAGCGCTCTCATTTTGACCGCATTTATCCTACTTGCATGCTTTTTCTGATATACCCAACTCTCATTTCAATACAACAACTAAGAAATACGCAAAATCATGCAAAGCGAGACTGCTTTGCTTCTGAACTTTAGGAAATGATACCTACTTACTCCAGATGTAGAATAAGTCTTTACGTTGCTAATTCCGCGTAAGCAGTGTACCTAATTGTTGTGGCAAGAAGTCTTCCGAATGACACAGAATGTGATAAGCCTACCTAACGTTCATACACACACGTTTGTCACATTCTACATTGTACATTTAGTAGACTTCTCGCCGCAAAATTTACACTGCTTACGCTAAATTAGCAAAGTAAAGTTACAATGGATTTCCGCAAAGTAACACCTGATTTAAAGATTTCCGCAAAGTAACACCTGATTTAAAAAAATACTTACAACTAAAATAGTTGGATTAAATACTAAATCGACATTTTTTTGATGCAATAAAAAAATTAAAGAATATTAGGAATAATCTAAATAAGAAAATAAAATATTCCGCCCGTTAAATTTCGTTATTATCGGTTTAGCAGATTCGTCGTGAACTTGCGGCCGGATACAAAAAAAACCAAAAAAAATATAACGTTCTGCTGTGTATAATTTGTCGCATTGACCTTTTTTTACTATTTTCTGATTCATACAATTGAAATAACACGAAATACTTAGCAAATAGTTTTGAAAAAATTACAATAGGCGAGCTTATCTCGTGAAGAGGTTTCTTAGAGCAATCAGCTAAGCCTACAGAGGAAACAGGAACACGAAATTATACTGGTTGTATTGTCCAATTATACAATTAAAACTAAACTAATCTGAAATTAATACATTTAAGATTTATGGATCAATGGCGCTTCATTCGATCAATTTTGTCACGATTTCTTTTGAAAGATTCGACCTATGACTTAATTTAAAAGACAAGGTTTATCTACATTGAATATTTAAAGCGACAAATGTGTCAATTTTATAAGTACTCTAACACATGTATTGAAAAATTGCATCCAATTATACTTTTTTTGTAGTTAAGTTGTGTTTATGGCTCATAGGTTGGACTTCCATATAGATAAGAGGTACATCGCGGACTTTTAAGAAGAACTATTTAAGACAATTAATTTTTTCAAAGTACAGAAGACTCACGCTCTAACAATATGCAATCAAAATTGAAACGTAACGTATGTTTTTAAGGCTCATATTGCGCTGCGTGGACACGCCTGGCATAAGCAAAATGACAAGCATAACAATCTAAATTGAAACTTTTTTATGGTTAGCAAACAAGCACACGGGTTTCCTTATGGTAGGAAACAACCGTGGCATATAGACACAATAGATATTACAGGTGCGTCGCTGTCTACGGCCGGGATATTAGGCTTAATGTGCAAGCTACCCTACCTTCCGGACCGCAACATGACAGAAACATTATGGCGGCAGGAATAGGTAACGCTGTGGATCCCTAGCCGGGCAAGCTGCTGCACAGTATTCTACGATGAGTGACTTAAGACGTCGTTTGAAAGTTCGAAATATATCGATGAGGGTAGCTGAAACAATAATCACGATTTGACATCGGATATGCTTGTCACAACTTGTTTCAGCATTTCTTGTCACTTAATTTACTGTTTATAATTTGTAATAACCTTTTCTATGGTCATAGATAATACACTTATATTAGACATCTATGGTATTTATTGGCAATCGAGAGGCAACAGTGCAGACTGTATTGATTCAGGTTCCTGTGAAATAGACCATCTGTGTTCCTACCAGGCAGCTTGTAAAAGACGAGCATAGGCACAATTCGATTTTTTTAAAATGATAACTAATAAGGGACAATATAATTATTAATTTAACTTTTAATGACTCTTTCTATGCTACCCTAAGCATGTAACTTAACGAAATCGCGGAACCCTGGCGGATTTTCTGGTAACCCACTGTATGCCCACTTTACACAAATGTTGGGCGTAAGCTACGAGTATGCGTGTTCGAGACTTTGAAGATTATTATCAGTATTGTTATCGATATTGTGAACTCGTAATTACCCGTCCCTCTGAATCAGTAGCGTAACTATACTGAGTTCAGTGGCAAAATCATTGGATGGTCTGAATCGGTGGCGTAACTATACTGAGGTCCGTGGCATATATATTGGATGGTCTGGATCAGTGTCATAACTATACTGAAGTCCGTGGCAAATTTATTAGATGGTAAGTTTCAGTTGCGTAACTATACTGAGGTCCGTGGCAAATTTATTTGATGGTCTGCGTCAGTGGTATAACTATACTGAAGTCCGTGGCAAATTATTGGATGGTATGTTTCAGTTGCGTAACTATAATGAGGTCAGTGGCAATTTCATTGGATAGTAAAAATCCTTTTTGTTAAATATCTAATAAATTGTTTCTTAAAGCGAAGTTATTAAATATTTACTACAAATTAACGTGTTTTATTTTTAACAATCCTTGTCAATAACTTTTCTGTTTCTCAAAAGTATTAATGACATCGTTAACAAACATAGATCATCGCGAGTGTAACTTTGCTCCAAGGTTGAAGTTGACATAACACAAATTCAATTAATATAAACATAGAGGAGAATTAATTCACTAATTGAAAGATAGTCCATGCTACTACATGGTTTAGTGACAGAGTAAGGATTTTAATATTTTAAACATTTAGTTCATATTTCCGGAAATAGGACATTGTATTCGGAAACCGAAAAAAGTGGCGGTAGACTGACAGACATGACGAATTTATAATGGTTGCCTTTGGCTACGGAACCCTAAAAAGGTTCTTTTATTTGTAATTTGTCAATTATACACATTTTACGCATTTAGTTTTTTATGTATTAGGCCAGTTTTGTTTCTAAAGTAATTTCGTTTATCCTCATTTTCCCTATAATAGCTTATATTTTCAGTTATATTTTTACACATGAAAGCCAATTTTTTTTTTCATAACAGGTACCCATCCGAAGCTATTTCAATGTCAAAAATATTATTTATCACGTATTTTTCGAAACTTGTCTTCAATAAATTCTCTTCCTCATCCAGTCCCACGCCTCGTCTGATTAGCATCCTGCATCATCTTCGTTATTTTTCAAACAACTTTGTATTTAATAACCTACACGAAACGTTAAAATTCTCAGCTCCTTTTACGGCTTTTGTCTGACGCCTTAGTTTTATAGTTTATCATATTTACAATAATTATATATAATAAGTATAAAAAAACTATTCACATTTTTCCACTTTTTACTTTTTAAAAAACATGCTAGTTCTTTTAAACGTTCCCGCCAAACGGGAAGAAAATACGTAATGTGTAGCCATAACATAATATGCGTCAATTTTTCGTAAAGATGTTGTTGTTAAATGATTAACATCACGTTTATTGATGACGTTTTCGATACGAAGCTGAAGATAATGCTTGGTTACCCATGAAAAAACAAGTTCAAATTCTGTGGTCTAAAGGTTCAAGTGTTAGACTTAACTGCCTGAGGTCCCGGGTTCGATTCCCAGGTCGGGCAACAAAAAGAAAAATTGGTATTTCAATTTTCTAATTAAAAAAAATGGCTTTCATGGGCTTGCCACCTATCACATTGTAGGACTTAGTGTCTTCGACTAGTCGTGGGTGCCATGGTTGTGCCTCTGCCTTCTTTTTTCTTTTTCTCACGATTCTTCCTTTCACGAGTTCTAGGAATTTTCTGGTCGTTAGACCAGATTTCGCTGCACTAATTGCTTCTTTTTTTAAATTTTCAAGTAGGTGTACCGTATGTTCCTTATTAATTATTATATGATTTACGACACCTATCTAATTATTCCAAAACAATATTTAAAAGTTTTATGAGATTTGAAAGATCGGTAGGTTTAGACTGAAGCGTTTAAGAGGCGGAAACAAAAGTTTTCCAAGTTTGGGAATGGAAAACTATTAGAGACATAATAAAATTCAAGTTTTCAATGTTTTTTAATGAAATATATTATGATATTTAGCGTTTTTTAGATTTCAAGAAATCGGCCTTGTTGGAGCAAAAATAGCATCATAACGTGCAGCACTTCTAGCCTAGCCTTAGCATCCTAACCTATAATGTTATTTGATTTCACCAAGTATTAAAAACCAACAAAGAGATATTATTTAAACTGGATACATGCAAGCGGCCCCTAGATCATGACAATGTATGTTACATTACAAAAGATTTTTCACAGTAAGTAAAAACACTACTGGCCTGCCTCTTCTGTCTTCAGTTAATTGAAAGGAGAAAGCAATTAATTACTTAGAATCCTATCTTGTAGTTCAATTTTCCTAAAACCATCCGTTTTTAGGACGGTTAAAAATAGATGAGAATAAAGTAAGTATAAAAGAAACAATACATTTAAAAAAACCGCACTACCAGTCTGTACAAGATGCCGCTTCATAATAATTATATTTATATAGGTGGAGGAAGTCAGTTTCTTCACGAGATATAAATTCCCACAATGAGTGATATTAGTCGGGCAGAAGCGCGAGGAGAAAAAAAGATAATTGACAAAAGACAAGCACGTGCTGGTATCGCTATCTCGTACTTGCACAGAGCATTATCTCTTTCTTGGTACTGGTACAGACAAACTCAAAACAGAATAGAATAAATCATTAACTATAATATAATATTGACTACATATTATATTATTATTTCGACTAGGTACACTATCAATTTAAAGGTATTCTTGACTCGTATTGTAAAATAAATACATCTGACATTTTCGTACAATTAGTTGCAATCAGAAAAACTGCCAATACATGTATGTGCAAATAATGGACGCAGCAGTCCTTTTTCACCGACTGCGAAAAAATAAAGCCATCAATTCGACTCTTTGTTTTTTTTGTATGTTTGTTACGCGATTACTCGGCTAATTAAAAACCAATTTTGATCGTTCATTTTTGGGAAAGTCTTTATCGTCGAAGATGATTTTAGAAAGGGGGATTATGATTTCATGGACGTCCCAATCACTTTATCATGATCTAGATGACTAGATGCATAAATTTTCGTCTATGTTGACGACATTACTATAATTAATACTTGTATGACTATGTATACCTAACTCAAAACTAGAAGTCGGATCGGAATATTTTGTGCGACCATCTTAGAATCATTCACTATCTTTTAAACAAATAATTATCAAAAGGCGACGTGTAAATAAAAAATAATTGTCATTGTCATTGTCATACACGAATATAAAAGAAAAGAAACGATATAAAGAACACAAGATGGACATTCATCACTAAAAACCGTCCTCTAAAAGCGAGTGCACAATTTGAAATCAGTGCACAATTTAAATTTGAAAATTACTGAGCTTACTTGAAATAGTTTCAAATCACCCGCAACACTGCACATGCAAGTCTGTCGTACATTGTTTTTTTATAAAAACTGTACGTAAGTGCTTAAGGTTGAATAGGTATGCAAAAATGTAAGATTTAATTACAACTTCAAATTCTAGTGACATTGTGAGTGTCAGTTTCTTTAAAGTAATTAACCACCTGATAAAAAAACGGAGATGCGCGCGCATCTTTAAATTTCGCTCTCCTGTGCAACTAACTTTATACTGTAAATTTTGTGTGACGGATATTAAAATTTTATTACAAAGTTTTTTCATAACGCGCCTAAAGAAGTATAAATTCAAAAACAACAAATTATGTCTCTGAATATTGTATCACATTGAAAAATATTCAAGCAATGAATATTTTGGTTTTATTTTTATAACATCTTTATTTTTACACAAAAAAATATACGTTATTTTTTTTAATCTTTATCTTAATTATAGATAAAATGTTAAATGCTATTTAATAATTCCGAATATGAATGGTATAGTGTTAAAATAATATTACAAACATTTCTATGTATATATGTACAAAATTATTTATATAAATTGTAGGTATGTTTTATTCATCTTATCTGTATTTATCTACACTGTGTACGCAACAGTTGACCTTCACCGCCGAGCGCCGCTCTTGCTTTAGCATTCCATACATAAGTCCATCTCTTTCAAACATACGAGTCTTTCCTGCTACGCGTCGCTGTTGTGTATCTTCTATTAATCGCTGCTAGCCTAGTACCACGCGCGCTGAAGAAAAGGGTTTATCCGACGTCGTGCGACATTCTAGCCCCTAGGTTTTCCGACAACCACTTTTCCGCGTAAAATATAGAAGAAAAACGTAAACTGCAAGTATTAGAAAAATAACCAATCGATTGATTCGGAAGTATTTCAATCATTCGCAATCATCGATCTATACGGCGCTAAATAGTTTACTTTTGCATTCCTTTGAAGTAGTTTTATTACTTGAATTTTATTATTTACTGAGAAATCTAGGTCAGATAAACCCTATCCTAGAATAGAACCCCGCTACCCATGATCAGTGTTGCAAGACGTATAAATAGACATACTGATTGGCACGACGACGTGGCCCGTACGTGTGCTAATTCTGCAAGCTTCGCATAAACTCGTTAGCTATAATGCCTTTTTCATGAAAATGTAAATATAGATACGTAGATTAATTTCGTGAATATTTATTGTCCGTAGGTATGTACTGATTCCTAGACAAATAAATTATGTATTTTATTATTTTACACATTTATAACATAAATGTATAAAAAAGAAAATACGAATAACGAAAAAAAGTTACACAAAATTCATGCACTGGTGAAGAAGAATCAAATGGTATGAAACTTCGATGTTAACGGGATAACAGAAAATCCTATTACAGACACAAAATATAGACAGGTATTATTGCTGAACAGGTGCAGAAGCTGAACTCTGAGTTTTGCTAAATTACATTACAAATACCCTTTCTTATCCAAAAATTTTAATAACTGTTTAGAATCTTTCGACATTTTACTTGTAGCTTCGACTAAAATTACAGGGACATAACGTAATCAGGTCAAAAACATAAATAGCATACCATTTCCTACTATGATATAAAATACTATAAGGCAGCTTATCTAAGATAACGAAATAGGTAATTTATTTTGCCTACCAAATAATATTTAATTAATAAAAATACGAGTAAGAATTCTGCATACTTTACGCATTCTATTTGCCATTATATTATTACTTATCAGACTATTTAATGCCATACGAGTATTTTTGCCTGATTTTTAGGATTCGGTCGCGGTATGACTTAAAAACGGAACCCATAACGATTTAACATGTTTGTCTTTCCACCGCCACTTTATACCCAATACGTAGGATATTAAGACTGCACAGTTGAAACTTGGTAGATTGGTGAACGGCTTTTCGATTTTTAAACAAAGGCTCACCATACGTGTCTATCAATTGATTTTTTATGGTTCCTTAAGTTAAAATTTGAAAGAAAGACACTTTTTTAATAATATAAATGTCTCCCTCATATTTAAAATAGGAAAATATAACATCAAAAAACAATATTTACTGGTATGCTGTCTCTAAATAAAATTTCAATGAAAATGGGTTTAAACAAGATATAGTCAAAACTTTTTGAGATATACACAAAATACAAAAGCGTTACACATAATTTTGACAAACGAATACGAATACTTTGAAAAACAAAGTTATTTTTACTTGTGAAAAATTATATTGACATTTTGGGCTATCCAGTCGAATATACCTTGGTATTCTCTGTGTATATTAATAACACTAAAACTGTGGTTGTTATTACTGAACCCTAGAAAAGCAAGTCCGACTCACTTTTTGCCAATTTATTTTTAACAGACATCTTGTAGACCTCGACGCGACGCGGTCGCGTATCGACCCAAAATATTAAATCAGTCAATCTGCGATTGGAATCCTAAGCCTTTATCGTATACTATGTATACGTTGCTTACACATATTATACTGATTACACGAATCAGTATATGTGTAGGCAACTGTCGCATCTACAACTGTCGCAACAAGACGTGATAATGTGGTAGTGATACTGATCCAGGGAGTAGTGACAGGATTCTACCATCTAATAAAAATGTCTTGTAATTACTTAATATTCGAAAAATGTTGCGGTAGACTAAACCGATTTTTATGAATTTTAAAATAAAAGTAGATTTTTTGTATAAGTAACATTAAAGGCGAACACGCAGGCAGCTATGCTGATGGTAAGATATAATCGCCGCTTGTAGATGATACTAGCACTCTACCATTTATTTGTACTACTTTTTTTGCTAACATCCGAAGTTAGGTCGACCTACACCGAGCTGATAATAGGATGAAACCGGTTTTATAGCAAATTTAGCAATTATCAGAAAATATATTAAAAATGGGTTGCCTAAAAAAATCCTGGACCGAATATTTTTAATTATTAAAAAAAAGTTTTTAACAGTTCTATTTTTTTTCAGGCAACCCTATGTATTACCTTAAATTGTCATAAAAATTGTAACGAAACTGCACCTATTTTGATAAATATTTTAATCCTATTATCTGATCCCGTGAAAGTAACCAACTAGCATCGACAAATATCTGTTTATAACTGGCAATCCAGATAAACAACAGGCAACCCAATTTCTGCAACTTCGCCTTATTCCTACTTTAAGTCGGGATAATATCTTAATATTGCATAAATTAATAATTAAAGAACATTTTAATAAATAAAAAAAATGTCCAGGATTTTTTCAGGCAACCCATTTTTAATATATTTTCTAATGTACTAAATTTTATATAAAACCGGTTTCATCCTATTATGAAATAATAAATAATATTATCCAGCTCGGAGTAGGTCGACCTAACTTCGGATCTCCGACTATCAATTCCCCAGGGGGTACACCGACACACTAGTAAAGATTACGACCAGGACGGCATAAATGTTAGATAATCGATATGACATTTATTTGCGTTTTATTTTCATTTTCACTTGATTATAAAGTTTGAACTTTGAAATAATGCTCGTAAAGTACGAGTTACGTGAGTTGATTTTCGCGTTTGCCCTGAATATGGATGGTATTATTGCCGAGACCGTTGCGAGCCATCGAAGAGACCGTTTCGTGAGGACAGGAGAAATGAAGATACAAACATTACGGCAAATACCAGGGGTGCATGAGCACAAGGAATGTGCTCCCTAGGATTCGGCTTGGGCTGGAGGGTTGAGCGTGAGGGAGTAATTTTAGCTTTTAAATCAGGGTTGCCATCGTTATAATAACATGCGAATAAAGATACATCGATAAAAACTTAATTGTAGCATTGAAGTAAAATTTTTATTCCTTATTGACACAGTGTATGACACAATTCCTTATAAATGAGCTTAAATTTCTATGAACTTATTATATTAAATTTTCAAAGAAATACTGGAATGTTACAGTTAGAATTTCGATTTCTTTCAATTTTTCTATCAGGGAAACTATTGGACCTAGTTTATAAATTATCCTTATTGCTCTGTTTCGTAAAATAAACATAGTATTTACTTCGGCAGAACTCCCCCAAAGAAGACCCTTACCCCTCCATATCTCATCGCTTCAAAAGGTATCAGTTCGGTTATCATTTATAACTTTGTCACCGTATTTCATAAACTATCCAAATTCCAAAGTAGCTCAAATGCATTACCTTTTTTTCTCAAAAAATTAACCGACATTGGTTTTTTACTCGATTAACAAGTTTATTGAACGTTTCTATATACCATAGCACAATATGTACTGAACTACTATTTAAATTGGCTGACATAATCTAAATTTAAGCGAAATGATTAATTTTGTAAAAACAACTCTATAACTCTGTAACTTTAAAACACAGTCGGATTTCCGAAGCTTGACGAATATAGCCAAAGCGCATAATTTAAAAAGTACTACGGTATGTATTGTTTAATTGGATAAATTATTTACAAACTTCTACGAATTTCCGCAGCATTTTTTTGAATTTAGGATTAGTATCTGGAAAACAACAACAAACAAAAAAACAACAAACAAACCACCTCAAGGTCGTCATTACTGTCTTTAGTGTCGTCTCAACGTTGTCATATCTACTTATTTGTCATCCAATACCCACAGTAATAATGGTTTTTCAGTTATTCCACATATTTGTAAGCTTTTTTTATCACTAGTGGGCAGTGTACAATCCAAATCTTTGTTTGCTGTGCGTCAACCTACGCCAGAACATAAATGCGACGTTGCACTCGGAATGTTATTAAGATCAATGCCGCGAGCTAATGCTACCATGAAATATTCTCGGAGCCATTCTTACGAAATTTAATCTTGGTAATCTTAAAATATTTATAATTATAGCCGTCAGCCCTGCGGCGCGGGAAGCACGCCAAATGTTTGTGACGGGCGGGCAGACCCTGAATTGGCGCGACGTGATTAGAAATACTTTGCTACTGGATCAGCCCTCTTTATATATTATAACATCTCATATTCTTGTGTAGCCCTAATTTTACATGCTAGTTCTTTTTTTTTATATAAAAAGGTTGGTCAATGGTAATGACTGGTACATACAGGCATAAGATACAGGCCTACGATGTAATCTTACCCATAAAATAAAAAGTAGTCGGGGTTGTTAAAGAAATTTGTTTTTGAAGTTATACTTCTTTTGGCGCGTTAGGAAAAAATGATGAGGGTAAATTTTTACGATGCGCGCGCTCACCGTCACGAAAAACCGACATGATGAAGTTAGCTATAGATAACATTTAAGTTTTTAAAAATATTTTTATCTTATTACACCGAAGAAGTATAACTTCTAACGCGTGTACATAAGTACACACACACTTTTTTGTGATCTTTTATCGTTATCATCAATATATGTTTGTTTGTGTGTGTCAAATGCATGGTAGTGTGTGGGTAATGTTTTATTTATTGATTTAATGCACTTTATAAGCATTATTATTAAAAAATATTAGCGTTCTGCACTTCTCCTACACATAAGTAAACTATAAGTGTGCCAAAGTGTCCAAAGTTTTGGCATCACGTATTTATATATCGACATGCTCGTCAAGATTAGCAGTTCGTAAAAGTGAAGTACCTATCTTCTTCCAAAACAACAACAGCACGTATCTTAACCAGCAAAAACGTTTTAAAATGAAAAGTAAGGAAAAATATGCCTTCTCAATAGTGAGTGGTGGAGTTCCATCATGATTGGCTCAAACCGATATCTGACACATTCATTGTAAAAGTTTGGCGACGCATGCCGTGGCGACGCGACGCCACCCTATATGATGGAATATATATTATATAGTCTATATATATGCAGTAGTGTACGGTGTGGCGACGTGTCACCATGCGCATTCGACGATATACGATATCTAAAATAGTATGTCTACGTATTAGTCTAAAATCGTAAGATTTTTTTTATCATTATGACATATTTAGTTCCTATCACAATCTGATTTTTTCTGAGTATTACTTTTACAAAACAACGACGATGTTTCACATGTGCCAGGCATCCCGTGACGGCTCACATTTTTTCTATTACATTCGTTGGAAGAAGAAGAAGAAGAGAAGAGAAAACTAAAGCCAGTAATGAAGGTTTTACTTTGCCTTTAACCAGAAGCATTTTAAAACGTGATAGGTACGGTTTCCCAGAAGTATAACTGATTGGTATTGTTTTGCGTGATAGGCATACGATCAATGAAATAATTAACTGACTTAAATGGCAACGTAGTAGGTACAGGATAAGTACTTCAATTTTACTAGATACTTAAATCAAAATGTGCCATATAAAACTTACACCTATGCTTAACCTATACAAGTTAATTAATAACACATACCTATTCCAAATAAAATTAAATAAGCACACAATTTATTAATAAACTTTTATAGCCAATTGTCTAATTAGAAAATATTAGAATTAACAATCGTGTCAAAATGGCGCAAACTTCTTGAAAGTCTTAAATCTTACTACAAGGACTGTTTTGAGCCAGTGTTTTATGTTTGCTTATAGTCTCCATATTTTATCTATCCAAAACAATATTAACGAATAAATCAAAAATAATTTATATTTCTGTCATAAGCCCCCAATGTTGTCGACCACTTGCTGTGGCGTTATTATCTACTCGGCTCACTTTGTTTGCTTTTGTTAATCGCATTCCAAACGATTATAGCCGCTAATTTCTGGGATATAGCAATCATATTCGCTTACAAATTAGACGAACTTGTGCCATGCTTTAATTATGGAGCCCAAAATGCTTCTCCAATTCATGTTTCCCCGGTACTTGAAAGTCGACCTTATTCATTTTAGCAGAGACGCTTAAGCACGAGAACATGGGGGGACTTACAATAATTGTGTGTTTATTGGCATTTTGAGTAAGGAGAAAGAGGGGTCGCAAAGGGTGATATTTCGACCGATAGGTTATCGATTTTTTCATTATTGTAAATAATGATCATAAGACAAGATTTCGGTACTTGAATCAAATACTGAAAACATCGACAACAGAGGAACTAAACTAGGTGTTATTAAAATAGAGTTCTACTGTGGTAGCTTGCCCAATGTCATGGCCCAGTACCGACTCCTCTCACATTCTTATGACAGATAAGGTCAGTTTTGGCAATTGATTTATCTCAAGATCTTGCCCACCAAGTAACACGTAGTCTTGGTACTCGTTCTATTCTAAAAAAAAACTAAAATGTTTGCAGTAAGTACAAGTACAAGTATTTACATAAAGTTTTATTTGCGTTTTAGTTGCATTGCGTTTTATTTAGTTTCATCGATAGTAAATATTTGTTTATTTCAAATTTGCTATTTGGGATATAAAATGAATTTAAAACTAAATATCTTATTTTCCCCGCGTTGGTCCGGGTCCCCTGAGTAGTATAGACCACCTGTGTTCCTTCTAGGCAGGTCGTAAGAGGTGATCAAAGGTCAAATTGGGTCAACAAAAAAAAGGTCAATAAAACCACGGGTGGAGTGCTGAGCTGCACCTTGTTCGAGTAGGGATCTATTGCCTTACTTCTGACTAAGACCCACAACATAAGCAATAGCAATTACCTAATTTGGGATTAGATTAAATTTGTGTACCTTGTCCAGAGATTTTTATAGTTATTTTTTTTTACAATTTAATGGTTTGTTATTCTTGATACCAAACTCACGTCTAAGGTGTATTTATCCAACATACCCAAGTCCCAACACTAGCGAAGTCGTTTATAATCGCCTGCCAGATTGTTATCGCGTTACGCCTGCTCATTGGTAATTACAATTAAAAAACGGCAATGAAATGTAAATGTTACAGCTAAAATAGCTGTGCATACTTTGATTGCGAAATTCTTATTAACATTTAATAGACAGAGGCGGTGCGTTCATGAATGAAGCCGACAACATCCGCTAGATGGCATAATATATTTTGAATGTGTGAACGCGGGCGAAACATAATAATAAAGCAAAACACATCACTTGGAAACGGTTTTGTTGTCGTTGAAATATCGACAATATAAATGACACAAAAATAAAACAATCCTAAAATGAAAAAAAAAAACAATAACCCCGACAAAAGCCAAATGTGGCAAAGAAGCATTACAACAGCTTTCCAACAAAAAATATCAGCATCGAAATCGTTCCATCAGTTCAAAATTTATGATGACAGACACACAGAGACTCACACACACGATCAAGCACGGACACACACACACGTCAAAGTTACTTTTTCCGTCAAGGATAAAAGAATCATAAAAGAATCATACTTATATAGCCTACATGAAAAACTTTTTTCATGTAGGCTATATAAGTAGTACTTGTGCGTGTCGACATTTATATAAACTACCTAGTTACAAAAATACGCAGTTAAAGAAATTTTAACTTGTAGCAAATATAATAACGATTTTTATAACGAATATAATAACGATTATTTTTAATGAATAAACGATGTTTGAATAATATTTAACGCAATAAAAAAACATTGTTGTAAGACTTTTATCTTTGACCAGTAGGGTTACTCTTGAATCTCGATATCATGCAAGCTGGAAATTGGAATCGTATATGTCATTTTGGGTACTTTTGAACGCAGTACTAGCGGCTTATTAACATTTAGTAACAAATAAATTCAACGAATGCGATAAAAAAATATAATGTTTACTATTAAATGAATGTAAATAGTTCGTCAGTATTGTGTTCAAGAGTACCTAAAATCATACACTCGATTCTAATTTCTAATATTGAGTGAATAGAGCTTCAAGAGTAACCCTACAGGAGCTATTAGCGATCTGAGTTCTAATGGTAAATCGAATAAAATTGTTCAATCCTTTAAATTTGCTCTTTAACTTTGCTTCTTTGTAAGTACTTTAATAATTGGTCTAATCTGTTTTTGTGACAGACTTTTCTGTTTTGTGAATGTTTACTTTGTTACGGCGGTTGAGTTTGTTGAGTTTACTCACTGTTAAAAAGAGTTTAGAATTTACTGTATATAAAGCTAGATATAAGATTTGAGGTAATTATCTTCACACTAAAAATAACAAAATTATATCCTTGGCTTTAAATTTCCTAAATCCAAATAAATAATTCGCTAAAATTAAACCAGCGATGTTATCATTTTGTTAGCGTGTAAGTATGAGGGTTGATTATAAATGCCATCTGTTAAGCAGTCGGCATCAATTGGTATGTAATCATGATTTGATATAAAACTTTAAAAGGTTTCGACTTTCGGCTCAACATTTAATAGACATAGGAGTAATAAAACTCTTTGGAGTTATTAAATTTATAACAACCTCAACTTTAAATGTTTTAGGTCATAATTACGAATAACAGTATTTTTTCTTTTATCTTACACATATTAGGTAAATAAATCTATTAGACATTTACCATCGAATAATTGAGCCCAGTAAAATTGCAAAAAACTTACTCCTTTTTATTTACCAAGTCACGATCTGGTAATTCTTATTTCGAAAGATAGCTTGATGATGAATGATTCCGAGAATCTTATATTATCAACATTCCACTAGGGGTCTCTGAGTTATACTTGAAAATGTATATTTTCATGTACCTTAACGACATAAACGGTGAAGAACTTTAATAAAACACAATAAAATTAGTTTGTTAGTGACCCAGTAATCGCGTAATAAACACGTTACAAAAAAATAAAAATGTTTCTATATATTAGTGTTAACACGTAAAAAGTAACAGTTCTTTATGGCGTAATTTTCGTTAAGCGTAACGGAAAAGAAGTTTGACTTCTAAAAACTTTGTAATATACTAGCAGCTCTATCCCAGCTTTGCACGGCCGGACAAACTTCCATGTTATTATACATATAAAACTTTCTCATAAATAACTTTATCTATTAAAAAACCGTATCATACTCCTTTGCTAAATTTTAAAAACCTAAGTATGATCGTACATTTTATGTCGATAGGCCGCAACCTTCAACGGAGCCTGTCAGGTTTTACACAGCTATAAAAGTAATTACTATCGTCTATTTAGATTTGCAAATTACAAATATTGGAAGTGAATACAACCAAGTTTTTGTCAGTGTCAGGACGCGACGACACCGTCGTCTGCTAGTGGAGATTTTTAGGTTACTGGATTATTTTGCTAGTGCAATTCTAACCAGATGGTAGTGTCGTGCAGCTGCTCTATTAAAAATGGACTGTTGAAATTAAAAACATGTTTGAATACGCCTAATTCCAGTATATGAGACTTGTCCTGCCATATTTTTCATAAATAATTAATTTTTCTTGGATGAACAAAATTATGTCATGTGTTTAAAAATAAAAAACTATAGAAAGAAAGAAAATTATTTATTTGAGGAATATGTGTGTAAATGACATGTTACAAAAATATTTAGGTATATCAACATATTCTACCATATTTTGATGTGCAAATACTTTAATATTGATAAAAAAATATAATACGGTATACTTTTTATGACTACAATTTTTTATTTGCGTTAAGTTTGGGTTATGACCTAGTCGACCTATAGCCGACCAATGTTCCATTCATTGGATAGTTGGATAGTGACATATTATGCCACTCGAAAAAAAATGATTAGCTCACTCTAGCTCTATTTCGTAGTTAACATATTCATAAAACCGTAGCTACAATTAATTACTAAAAATAACATGGTGACCGAAACGAAAGATTTTTTTAACAACATCAAAAGTAACCGCCTTGGGTGAAGTTAGACTGAAATTTTTGAAGTTTCGTGTCAACAACAGTACTCCCCTACATTTTTGGTATTTCTGGTATAATTGCCAATACATTATTTAAGTAAACGCAACTTAAGCAAACAGTTTTTAACCACCGACTAAAAACTAAAAAGCTCTCGCTACATTTTAATATTAGTTGGCTCCAGAATGTAGCAGATAAGGGGACAGCACGCATTAACCGAGGATTTTCAATGTGCCCCCAAAGGCTTATAACATTTGCGAATTCTGTTTTTGTTTTAGTTTTTTATAATAATACTATACGACTACTATACACATATTACAATAACCATTGTCCTGTCTATAATGAAGGTTTATAAAAAAATAATACTGTTATTTGTTCATATATCTTCTCCTGGCAACAACTAACACAACAAAATATTTTAGAGAAATCGGTCCATCCGTTTGCGCATGATGCGATGACCGTAGGAAATGGGGATTCATTAAAAAAATATGATACTAAATCAGAAATAAGAAGTGTTTATATGTATGTAAGTAATAATTGTTGTAATAAATTTATAATAGTTAGCCATTATACTGGATTATTAATATAACTTCATAAACTAAGCTATCCGGGTATCATAAACAATTGAAGGCTATTTAATATCATATTATTATAAATTCATATAAATCACCTTGTGACCGCGAACGGTCTACGCGTAAAGGCATTGATACTATACCCGTATAGGATTCTATTACAAATGACTTTACATCTGCATCTGATTAGCATATAATTGTCGGATACGAACGCCCTTTTAGTCGTAAATCTCATTTGCAAAGTCTATTGCATAAAGCAGTTATGGATGCGAAATTAAATGTCAGCGAGAGGAAACGAGGAGGAAAACCGCAATTACTCCTACCTATCTATGCTGCTCTACTGCGAATGCTTGAGTTGTTTCTAGTAAATTGTTGCTCAATAAAAACTAGTTGTTTGCACTTACTTACGTTTTTATGAGGAAACCTCCGGCAGGTAAGTAAGTACGTAATATTTCATCTATATGTATATGAAAAATGAATCCCCATTCAAATATAAAAAAAATGAATCCCCATTTCGCGTGGTCATCGCATCACGCTTGAACGGATGGACCAAATTTTTTAATTCTTTTTCTGTTGTATTTATTGGTGGTTATTGTCACGAAAACGGGCATATGAAGAGGAAACTAGGGAAAATTACAAGAAGAGTAAAAAAAAATGGTTGCCTGTAAAGTCGGTTTTACGGGCGAAGATTTTATGTGACGACGTCTTTTTCTCAGTACAATATTTATTAATATGAATTAAATTAAATTTAAATTGCACAATACGAACAAGGAATTGATTAAACATAAGAAATGCACAAATTTTAACTATAGAAATATATTTTATTTACTAAAACATTGTACCGGTCCGGCGGGCCTCTCACTCGTTCGGTGACTCATCGTAACAGACGTGAGCGGGCGTTACACTTTTACAAGAGTGACTCCGAGCCACAACCTAATTTAAGGCGTTGTCACGTCAAAACACACTTTAACTTTGCCCATACAAACTGTTAGTAGCTGTCAATATCAAGCGATATGAAGTTCGCCGGATTGGTTAGTCTTATATATAAAAATTATTCTTTAATTAACTTGATCATGACATCAGTCTTGAATTAAAATAATAAGGTGATTTCGGTAATTCCTTTTTTATTAATTAATGTAAAAAGGTATTAATTGATGTAAAAAGGAGGTTCATAAGATAAAAAATGTTAATTTTTGTTAAATACTAATAACAATTTTTTTTTACCTATTCAAATTTAGGACAGGACAACACCTGTCAGGTCAGTTATTCTTATGTATAAAAAGTAATCCTTATTTCCTTTGGTCTTCGAATCACGAGTAAACGGAGGCATTAATTTTGCAATTTTTTTTGCTGTCAGTTATTTATTATTATCAGGTCCATATAAAAAAATATTCAATATTCATAGTTAGGACATGCTGTGTGTCAGTTTAGCTAGTTAGATATAAACACATGCCCTATGAATACATAATACAGAGTGTTTTGCGGAAGAGGTATTTTGCAGATGGTCAGGGACCTACCATACCACCATTTAATAGTACGGGAACCGTGGTGAGTTATCCTTGAGTTTTTAAGCTAGTTTCTAAGCTATGAAGATATAACTGATATTTTAAAATACTTATACACTTTTTGGGTTATCAAACTAAAAAAAATTACTTAAAAATTAAAAAAAAAACCCGGCACAGAACTTAATTTCCCTTTTTAAATTAAATAATATCCAAGTATAATATTTGCAAACATTCGGTTAATCTCCCCACTTTCACCCCCACAACTTTTAAATGGCTCAACCGATCTTCATTAAACATGTCTAAGAACACTCGCGCATAAGTTATCTGTAATACAAAAAAAAACTAAATTGAATCACTGCATCCGTTCAAGAGTTATGATGCCACAGACAGACACAAAGACACACACGTCAAACTTATAACACCCCTCTTTTAGCGTCTGGGGCTAAATGTAAACACAGAAATACATATACAGACACGCACACGCGCGCGCGCACACAGACGTATATCAAACTTAAAACACCCCTCTTTCCGTTGGGGCTCAAAATACCGCAATGTTAAAAAATCTGCAACTTTCTCAAGAATGGGGTTTTCAATACAAAAAAAAATAGTTATAGACTGTTCCAGATATGAAATTTGGGAAACTAAAAACAAACTCAAATTATGCATACATTAGCCTAAACTCACAAATAAACAACAGCTGACTTCCACTGAATTCTTTGATAGGGTTTTCCATATTGTTATTATTTCCTTTTACATACAAAGATAATAATTTGTCATTTAATAACGACTGTATCGTTAGTAGGGTCATTAAGGTTGACAAAATTTAATACTTAAAAATGTGTTTTGGTATAAATATCACAAAATGGCAAAAGACCCATGAAATTTATTCGAAGATATTTATCGAATACCTAATTTAAGTAGATGTTTGACGATTCTATGAATAAAAGTTATTGTTTGAACTTAATTTTGAATATATGATTTTAACATAAATCGTTGCATATTATTAACATTTTTAATTATTTATACGGGATACTCACGATAAGTTTTCAAATGGTTCTAAGCTAGTTTTCAAATGTTCAAAGTTAACATTTTTAATTATATATACGGGGTACTCATAATATCTTTTTTTTTTATTTGTAGATCATCATCATCATCAGCCAGAGGACGTCCACTGCTGGACATAGGCCTCCCCCAAAGAGCGCCACAGGTCACGGTAACCAGCCGCTTGTATCCAGCGACTCCTCGCGACTCTAACCAGATCATCAATCCACCGGGTGGGAGGTGGTCCAACACTACGTCTTCCGGTGCGAGGCCGCCACTCGAGAACCTTTCTTTCCCAGCAATTGTCGGTTCTGCGCGCTATGTGGCCTGCCCATTGCCACTTCAGCTTGCTAACTCTTTGAACTATATCGGTTATTCTCGTTCTCTTGCGGATCACCGAATTACGGATCATATCTCGCAGAGAAATACCGAGTATAGCTCTCTCCATAGCACGCTGAGCGACTCTGAGCTTATTTAAGAGGCCCACATTTAACGGCCAAGCCTCAGTTCCATATGTCATCACCGATAACACACATTGGTCAAAGACTTTCGACTTTAGGCTCTGCGGTAATCTGGACCCTACTCTTTAGCTTCCCGAACGCTGCCCATCCGAGTTAGATTCGGTGGTCGACCTCTTTCTTGAAGTTGGATTTACCTAACTTCAAGAAAGGTTAAGTAAATATAATGGTATATATAATAATAATAGCATATATACCAACTTGACCTAGGTATATATACTATTATTATTTGTCGATATTTTATTTAATTTAAATATCCGTCCGTCGCGGCCAAAAAACGTGACACGTAATTTATACAACATTAAGATTAATTAAAAAATATAGTAGTTGAACACATAATATATTATATAATATACATAATACAATTTCCTTCTTTTATGGAAGTCGGTTAAAAATGTTATAAACAAAATGTGACCACAATGTCACTCATTTGAAATCCTTCAAAAACTATGATCGCGGAACAATACGTCAAGATGCGGGTATGTATATTGTTATGTATATCTGTCTTTTTGTTAGCGGGCATACAAATATAGACATAAATTTATAACTTTAAACCTAAAACATACGGAAACAGAAAATAAAATAGCTGATTAGATAGAAAAGACTGCCCGAAACAGGGTATGCAGGCTAAGCTTTCTTTAAGTTAGTTGCGTACTGAAACCCTAAAATAATCCTAAATTCAATAAGACTATCGAAAAACTTGGTGCACTAATATCCATATTTTTCTTCTTTAAAATAACGAAGTTTATTAAAATGAACGGGACTTCAATATCAAAGGGACTTTTTCCAACATTTAAAGCTATCTCGAGCTGGCACTTGTTAAAACAGATTTACCGATAGTGGCTTTCCTGACTATGCACTCATTAAATCATGACTTAATATTGATATTTCTATTAGGACTCGTTGTCGCCCATTGATCAAAACTCGACCATAATAAATTATAATATCTTGTTAATAAGAACGCCATCTTCATTTCTCAAGACCAACTACTTTGTTTCCAAACTTTATGAATAGTTAGTGCTCCATCTGTGATCATTTATCGTTCTCATCAATATATTTGTTTGTGTGTGTTAAATGCATAGTAGTACCTACGTGTAATGTGTTATTTTTGAATTAATGCACTTTATAAACATTATCATTAAAAAATATTAGCGTTCTGCACTTCTCCTACACATAAAGTATAAGTGTGCCAAATTTCATACTCCTCCGTCAGGGCAATTTTCGTAAAAAGGGGTCTAAAGTTTTTACTTCACGTATTAATATTATGATTTAAATAAATATCCCTGAAAAAATTGAATCTAAACCCAAAGTAAGCAAATTATAATGCTTGTGTTATGGGTATTAGTCAACGCTAGATACTAATACATAAAAATACTTAAATAAATACAAGAATAAATGTAATAAACACCCAGACCCGGAAATGTAGACATCTAAATGTTCATCACACAAATACCTGCCTGCCCTGTCGGGAATCGAACCCGCGCCTCACGGTTAGTCGATGTAGTTAGGCGTATACGCTAGCCACTCGACCAACGAGGCGGTCATGATTGCTTACATGTACATACTAAGATTAGTGCCTGAAAAACAGACTTATATGAAAGTAGATGACGCATTCTCACAAAATTGCAGACCGGATCAATTCCACATTGTGTCAATATACCGCAACGTTCCGTGAAGTTTAACGTAATGTCGATACGGCCTTTTTCAATAGTATGTTTTTTTAACATAGCACCGTTGTAAATACATAGTAGCACTAGGCTCGCAGATAAAACAAAGAGTAAACTTGGTGACGCAACTATCGCGTCGATGGCCTTTGAGTCGAGTGAGCTCAATATTAATTAATAACAAACGAAGATAAGCCGAGTTTACGTTCCTGCGGCAGGTTGTATTTCATACGTACATTTTAATTTGCTTGGAAAAATAACAATGGAATTGTACAATTTAATAAAAACCACATTCGTAATTAGTGTTAACTACCTGAATTTTAAGTGATAGTAAATTTTGAATAAGTACTTAGCGAGTAACACCTACTTAAACTGTTTACTTTAGTAGTTTTTTTAGTAGTTTTTGTTTCAAGTTTAAGGCGTTAGCGTTTGTAGTTTTATTTCTATTCTATAGATACCAGAATAAATTTAATTAACACCCAGACCCGGAAATGCATATATCTAAATGTTCATCACAAAAATCCCCGTCGGGAATCGAACCCGACCCTTGCAGTTGATCGGTGTATTTAGGCGTGTACGCTAGCCACTCTACCAACGAGGCAGTCAAATTTAATTTTAGGGATGTGACAATGTTGTGACATGACGATGTTTGCCAGTGATGAACATGCTGATTTGAAGGAAAGGATACCTAGCCCGAAAAACCTCCAGCTTCAAGAAGCTCATGTTTGGCAAGATATTATTCTTTATTATCTATGCAACATGTTTACCTACCAGTCAATTAGTCTGCTTGCTTTATTTCGTAAGTATGTCACAAAATAAATTCGACGTCATGTAAGTATGTGAAACATAAGTTATGTACGTATACATGCAACTCATAATTCAGTAAAAAAAATCCATAACTCATAAATTTAACTTCTATTCACTAACTAGCTGTTCCGGCGAACTTCGTCCCGCCCGTTCAGTTTGTATGGGAAAAATTAAAATGTCGTTTTCCTTGTTTCCTCGCTGTTGTGAGGGATAAAACGTACCCCATGTCCTTCTCCCGGTCGTAAGCTACCTCTTTATAGACGATTCATCTTTCATATTTTTTTGTTTTTATTGTTTTTAAGGTGTATTCTGCTATTCTGGGCGGAGACAAATCCAACGAATCATAAACCATGAAAATTGGTCCTGCAGATCTCGAGTTATAACTGTTGTAACAAGTCTGACTTTCTTTTATGTATATAGATTGTTTTATATATATTTATTATTGTGTTATATATAGTATTAGTAAACACACGTTTTATTACGTGTTTATTATATAGATTGTTCTTAAAAGTCAATTGATAAATTCTCAAAAAATTATGAGAGTGAAATATGAAGATGCGCGCGCATCTGTCACACAAAAGTAACATCATGAAGTTGTCTGCTTTAGAAACTTGTTACTACATTCACACACGTGTTTTACTTTCATACAGGTGCGATTTTATATAGGTACTTTTCGTTATAGATTTTTTTTAAATGCCATAATCAAGTATAACTTCTCATGCGCGTACTAAAGTACAAACATATATATTTTTTTATTTAAAGTTGTTTTACATAACAACATGCATTACAAGATACATAACCTATTCAATAAAAAAAAGAAACTTCTCATTTTTTATCGATAACAACTACCTAAATAAACCGAACTTAGCAGAAATTGTAGACTTGACTATGATCTTACCCCAATGCAAAAAAAACGAACTCCCTAAATTGCACTTTAAGATGTTGTAATTAAGCAAATACTTTGAGTTGATAGGTCCAGAGAGCTTTGCAATTTCTTGAGACTTTCAGTTTTAAAAAACACTTGTAAACTTCAAAAACAAGAAGCACAATCGAAGTATATCTATCGACATCACTGTGATCTTCAATTCAGGTACCCTTAAGCTCTTAACCATAAATATTAAGTAATACTATTGTAATAAAAAGGTATACACTAGTAAAGTCAGGTACATACCTAGGTCATGTAGGCGTTGTGTGTCCTTCTGCGAGAGAGCCGCGAGCAAGCCGGCGTCGCCGACCCGTTGCCTAGCAACCGCTATCCCGACGGGGATTGAACCTGCTAACAATATCGATTTTAAAATCCTCACACAAAGTACATATTGGTACTTTTATATTCTATAGATAGATACTCGTACATATAAAACATAAGAGAGCTTTGTATAGGTAAGATATCCCAGCTTTGTAACTAAATTATTGGAATTTTTAATCTCAAACCGAATACCTATAATTACAAATCTATACTTCCATATCATCATCAAAAATGCGTAAGTCTATCTATTTTTCTGCTACGTTTTTAAGGCTTAACTGCAACACCGATTTTAATGAAATTGGATATACATACAGGCAAAGATTCAAATTCAAACATAGCTTTTACTTTTTTTTCTCAAAAGTCAACCCCTAAAGGATTATAATAAGGGATGAAAGTTTGTATAAAAATCTGTTCTACGCTGAGGAAGTCGCAGGTAATCAGCTAGTGCCACATATTAGTATATATACCCATATATTGCCAATAAATGCTAGACTTATGATCAAATATAGCCTTATATACAGTTTAGTTCATAAGAAAAACCTTTTTGAAACTTACATTTTTTAAAGAATATAAAATATGGAGGAGACTAAGGGGCTGATTTCACCATTATATACAAAACCGAGTTTAGTAAAACCAAAGACAGTAAAACAAAGTTCAGTGTAAACGAGTTCAATTATCGGGTGTTTATTTATTCAACTATTTAAATTTGCAAAAATTCTTATTTCCATCAAAATTCTTATATCCCGAGAGTAGAATCTCACCACGTAAAATATTTTAATAATAAAATATTTACAATAACCAAATATTGTTTGCCAATAAAATTGACATGATTGACACTGTTAACAATTGATTGCTGCGGTTTTACGTTGATCGCGTATAAATTCATCGGTGAGACCCAGCTTTAAATATCAAGTTTAGGTGATCGTTTTACGTAGATATGTCGGCGGTAGTAATCCGAGTAGGGGTATTCCTCTAGGGAATTTCTCAAAATTCAGTACCAAATTCCAATTCTGCAATTTAACGTTATCCGAAAGCGAGCAGTTTGTCTTTTCAACGAACACCATTTCTAAAAGGGCCTAGCATTAAAATTTAAGCATATTCGAATTTCGAACCTAAGATTCAAAATGAGGGTTGCGTTAGCGCGCGAAAACTTAAAAAAAAAGTTAACTTTCAAAATAATTTAAACGCAGGAAAACTATAAGAAATCGATTTTGATTTTAATAAGTAAAGTCAGACAAAACGGTTGTCTGGTAGAGATCGCTTTGGCTCATTAAACCGCCTTTTGTGTACAAAAAAACTATAATAATATGGTGTTGTTAATTACTTAATTGTACTTACTTTGTTGTAAGTTAAATTGTGCACAATAAAGAGTTTCATTGTCGTTTAGGTAATTTAAGTAAGTCAGTCACAACTGAGCAGTTGTAGAATTACTATCAAGTTAATCTTAACAGTAGTATTAGTAAAAGCAACGAATTCAGTTACACAAATACTCGGGCAATAACGAAAAGAGTTTTTTTTTTTGAAAAAAAGTTAATATGACTGCGAGATGGTCTCATAAAAATTTAACCAACATGCGACAAGCGGTTTGTGATAATGATGGTACATTTTACGTGGTAGAGACGACGTAAATTCGTCATCGATGACTTCGTCGATTTTACTTATTATGCAGTTTTATACCCGCGATTTTAGTCAGCATAGAATAAATGTCGATTTTTCTATGTTAAATTACGTACGTACGCACGTTACATTCATTGCAGAGAAGCTACGAGCGTTTCAATGTTACGTCACCTTCGCCAGAGGTATTAGGAACGCATAATTCACAAGAGCTCATTGCATCGAATTATTAAACCATGAGCGAATTGGTACCGATATAGGTACTGCGTAGCGAGTATGAAGACGATTTTTTTTAGTTATTAGGAAGGTATTTTTAATTTTAACTCCCGTTAAGTTTGAAGTTGTCCCGTTAAAGTGTGAAATTTGTCGTATGTGTGTCATCATCACTTTTAAAGGTGGACCCGATGTCGACGCGGACATTGTCTATCGGGGTGACTAAAAAATTATAAATTTAGGATTATATTGTTAAACAAATCATTTAAATTAATTTTATATACATTTAGGAATACAATTAAGTTACAACATATTCAACTTAACAGGTTCTGAGGTCCCTATAATATAAATATTAGGTTTATTGTCATAATATGGGGTTTAGATGACAAGAAATGCACCCTTGTTGCACTTGGAGAGATTAGCTTTTATTACAAGATATAATATAAAAGTACTATAGTTTCGGTTTAGGTCTGCCGTCTCAGAAGTATTTGAAACGAATTACGAAAATGAAAAAGTTTTTTTATGTTACTAGGACACATTTCCTAAGTGGAGGCTTATCCTCCACCCAATCAAAACTATTTCTAAAATCAATGCGACGTTCTTTTTTATAACGTTTTTCGAAGCGCAATTTCCTTTTTTGCCGCCAATTTAAATTCAAAACCGAAACAACTATTACTGTAAATACCGAGACAGCTAAAGCAGAAAGTAGATGTAAAGATGATTTTAGGTAATATTTTGAACACAGAATTAATATTCAACATGTTGATGCTAAAAACAGCTTTTTGTGTTTGTTTTGTTTATTAACACAAAGTGTAAAGTAGTGGAACACATTACTTTTTTATTACATCACACATAGCCCACGAAATGTTTACTCCAAAGAGTTATTTATCTTGATTAGAAACGGTTGTGTTGAAAGCAGTAAAATTTCAATATCAGCTTATCATATTCTATTATTGATATCGCAAAAAACAAGCGTTATCGTCCAACTAGTTCGACATACATCTCATTATACGCTGTCTATTAAATCTTGATAGATTTTGAAAAAAAAATCCTTTAAAAAAGTACAATTTCAACTAGCAGGTCTTTGTCTTTAATAAAAAAAATACTCTGGATTCTGATAAAAATAGTGCGAAGTATACACTAAAAGCTTCATTGAGTGGGTGCTTCTATAAATTAAAAATTGACGATGAAAAAATATTTCCACGGAGTTATTCTTTCAGGTCTTTAAAATAAAACTGAACTTTTCTTTTGAGCTTTTTTTTTTTTTGAATGACTAATTGTTGCTAATCTTGCGATTTTTACAACTTCACCGAACTTTGTGGGCCGAGCAGAGTGCTCAGCCCGAGACATCATTATTTAGATGGATTGGGCTGTTTCCTACAACGCCAGCACCAAGAGCTGTCTCCCGAGAGACCGTACCTCGACTTGGTGCTGCGTTCTGGTTACTGGGTGGACTTGGTGGAGGAGTATTTGTGGCTCGTCGCTCGGCATTAGGCGCCGGGCGCAAGAGAGGTCTTCGTCGCCGAGACCGGCGGCGACGGTGCAGTGTTGTGTTAAGGTGATGTGAGTTTGTCGTGTTCCGGTTTGGAGTTGGGAGAATAGCGTTTGCCGCGGTTATTGGGTCCGGGGGATCCGATAACACGTGGCGAGGTCTTCTATGATCGGTTGGAATCTCTTTTGAGCTACATTTAATGTGTGCATGGAAATTACTTAAGTGCTTACTGTGTGCTTTCAAGTGCCCACCAGCCTGGCTGTAGGCTCAAGGCTGCTCATAGACGAGCTTAATTATTAACAAACTTAATTTGTCATGATGATGAGTCATGATGTAAAGCCACCCGCGACCGTGGCTCTGCAAACAACCGCACATATCGCAGCAGCATTTCAAATAGACACGAGGCAAAGTATTTTGTTTACTATAAAAACAACGCAGATTTCGACATGACATATTTGAAGTTTCTAAACTCAGATTCCAACATCTAAAAACCTAAATTGTCGAGGCCTTATAATTAATTATTTGGTTGCGAGCAGTTGGATGGGTTGTCGGTGCTACAATATGGCTATCTTTTAGTACAAGTACTAGGAACGCACGAACGAAATAGAAGTCACATTTTGCAATTTACACTGCGCGACGCAAACTTGTTTTGCAGAATTTTCTATAGATTCAAAGCTAAGTTCTACTTTACAACCTTGAAAATAGAGGTTACCGTTCAGTGTTTAGTCAGTATCTGGTAGCCTAGTCGTACAGACAATAATAATTTTGACCATTGTAATGACCAGGTTTTGGTCAACAGTATTATTATCATATTATAGTGTTCAATTTTAATAATATCTTTCAAGTTTAAATTATTAATAAACTTTACTAAATTTATTTTTCAGAATATTGTTTCTCTCTCTTCACCGAACAATCTTAAAATATATCGACTGGATAAATTGTTGTTGTGGAAATTAGTTTATTTAGTTATTCCGTCAGTCATAACAAGTTAAATATATTCAGTATTTTGTAAGCTTCTTCCAGCTTGACGACCACCAGCTGTGACAAATGAATGGGACCTATTTGCACCTAGACGTTCTAATACAAAAATATCTTTAATTTAATTAATTCATTGATGAGTAGAATTTTCACACTTCCGTTTGTTTATTGTTACTATTATCATTTTTTTCAAATTCTTTCTTACTTTCTAAGTTTATTTAACATAAAAATAATTTTCTTTCACTATCAATAATTATTATTACGCTGGTCACAAACAATCCTAATTTTTTAGGTATTAGGTAAGACTCTCTACTCTCTGCCTACCACGTTAGGGACTTGGCGTGAAGATATGTATGTATGTATGTATGTGTTAGGCTTTTTTGGTAGGTAGGCGTGGTATGGTTACCTAATAATATCTGCCTCTTTATCCATTGATTTACAAAATCCGCTATCTCCCCTCAGAATTACTGGGGTCGCATAATGCAAAAGCAATAATTCACAAACCATTATTCAAAGAAGCTGGAATCGGGGGCGGAGGTTCAGGTTTATTCCCTGGCGAGGCTTGTTCTAGTTTAACGGCCACCAGTTCTGACAGGTGGACATGTTGCGGTTCCCGTTTGACCTGCACCTGAACATTCTGGCCCGCCACGCCGAGCCAGGTTACGGGGTTCGTCCGGCTGCAGCCACCATCTGTATGCATCACCTGCTAAAACACCAAAACACCTATTAACTGACACGTTACACTATCTGAAATACATTAAGTTAAATAATTTTTTTTTTTTTTTATTTTAAAAATTAGCTTGGTATCTAAAATTTATTACGGACCGGTTTAGTTTATGTATTAGCGTAAATTATTTTAAAGCGTTAAACATTGTGACTTGCCTTCTGAAAACTAACAAAGTACGAATTCTAGAATTACAACTAGCTTGTGGAATTCCAGTGTATTTATGTACTTTTTAAACGACACTTGTACTTTTTTACATCACATGCATGACTGACAAAGCAGACATACAATGCGAATGTGGATTGATATAGGTACCCGGGGAGACCAAGGTTCACATTCCACGATCAGATCACTCGGATATTACCCGAGGGTGGTGTCAACAGTCTCCGAAACCGGCGTGTTTGTATGAAAAGGGTAATGAATGTGAAGGAAGCTAGACAGGTTTGTCAGGATCGTGAGGTCTGGCACTCGATACTTTCTGCCTACCCCGTAAGGGACTGGGCGTGAAGACATGTATGTATTTATGTACATGCATGAGACATCTTGTTTTGTTTTTTCATGTCTTAAGATAGCGAAAAAGTACACGGCTCTCATGATGGTAAGAGACAACCGTAGTATGTATAGAGACCATACATGTACGTACGTAGTCGCGTCACTGTCTTGTGGATGAGGTGTCAGGCCAATAGTCCAACTCTATTGGCTACCTTAAACTATAAACCGGATCAAGACACTGTCATTACGGCGGGCAGGAATAGGTAAGACTTACCAGGGCGAGCTACAACGCGGCAATCTACCACCAGTAGCCAATTTGACTTGTGCTCGCCCCTGACGAGCTGCCAGACACGCGTATTTTACACACCGCAGTCATCAATACTTTATAATTCTACTACACACTATATATATATATATATATATATCTCTCTCTTTCGTTTCCTACGAGCTGCTTGCCTTGCTAAAATAGCTGCTTTTCTACAGGTTACCATATTCAACAAAAATGTAGTTGCATAGATATGCCAATAAGTTGATTTTAGTTTTTCCAGTTCACATGTAGAAGATACGAAAATATTAACTGATACCGGAATATGAATGTTAGATTTTAAGGACTTAAGGTGTTGAAATTCTCCAACGACTCTAAATTTGATGTCTCCTTATTCCTGCCGCCGTGACAGTGGTCTTACTTGCCGTATTGACATTTGAAATGGTAGCTGGCAACCTGACACTACATGCTTTTCCCACAGTAACAACCGAACTAGTTGACTTTCGTCACATTTCATTCGTAAGGAGGGAACTTGACCCACTTAGGCCGGTTTTAGAGCCACGTTGGCCATCGGCTCTTACAGATTAATAAGTATGCTTGCTATATGTATTAGAATGCCGGCTGGTAAGCGCTGACGATAGTCAACACGCGTTTAACAAATTACGCGCTGATCTGTCAGCGGCTATGGTCAATGTGACTAAAACCAGCTCAAGTACATTGAAAAGATACAAACAGAGATGAGTGACATTTGGCACGACTATAGTCCATATAGCTCAGAGGCATTATTAATGAGGTCGTCAAGATAAGTGAAAAATTCATGCATTAATAGTAACTATTACTTCTACTCGGATGCTAATAATTTATATCGGAACCATTTGCTATCTTTCGAAATAAGTCTAGTAAGTCTCATTGTGAGGCCGCGATTCCGATCCGGTGGAAGTCTATAAAAATGTCGACGCGCACAAGTACAAATTGTATTATTCACGTGAATAAAGATTTTTCTGATTCGATTCCGATTCTGATTCTAAGAATTATCACATTGCTACGTCGTAGTATTTTAAATAATTTTAAAATATTTTATCGCCTCTGTGGTCTAGCGGTTCAGGTGTTCTAGATGCTGTTATAAGCGAAATCGGTAAACTATATAAAAAATAGTAAATTGTAAGTTATACGTAAAACAGTACAAGTGTTTCTTAATTTAAATATATGATGAGCATTTAGATGTCTGCATTTTCGGATGTTTATTAAATCTATTCTAATATCTATTTAAGTATTTCTATGTCTCAGTATCGTTACCCATAACGCACGCATAAAATTTGCTCACTATGGGGTTCGATTCATTTCGTGTAAGTTGTTCAGGGATATTTATTGTTTACTTATTTAATAAAGTGTTACCTTCTTTGGTGAATTGGTCAGACAAGAGTTGCAAGTTCGCTTGGCTAGCTCGGTTTTGATAGTGAGCGGCTGCATGATGCTGACGTTGTCGAGGAGCTGCCGCTGATCAGGACAGCATAACGGGTCTGGCATACACGCCTTCCCTAGTTTGGAATCCTCCATTTTGTTCGATTCTCTGTCATACAAAAAAACAGAACGCTTAAATTTTTTAAAATATTATAATAGATAAAATAAAATAGAAATAAAATTAATAAATACTTACTAATAGTCACATATATTTTGAGTAATATTACATTACATTTATCTTATATATATTAAATTTTCGAGTCACAATGTTAGTTACCGTACTCCTCCGAAACAGTTATACTGATTTTAACCAAATTTTATACGCATATTTAATAAATCTGAGATTCGGCTACTATCACCTACCTACTTTGCACACCCCTAAGTGAAAAGGGCGATTCGCCCCAATTTTTTTACTAAGATCACATAAAAAACTAGCAGAACAGCGTCTGCCGGGTCAACTAGTATTAACATAAAATCCAACTGCTTACTAATACAAAAAGCGAAAAAAGAGCAAGTGGGTCAACTGATGGTAAGTGACCACCGCTAGCTATGGACTTTCCCAACACCAGAGGTATCATGGATGCTTTGTCGATCCCTAAGGAATGAATACGCTCTTTACTTGAAGGTTTCTTAAGAGGTATTTATTTTGGAAATACCGCCTGTTGCTAGTTGGATTTCTTCTCCTTATCTGTTCATAATTATAACATACTATAACTATAATTTTCGACTCGCTCGCATTGGTACCACCGCCTTATCTATTCCTGCCGCCATAACGTCCAATGCTTGCTGTTGATGTGGTCCGATTGGGAGGGTAAGGTAGCCGGTATACTTGCTTTTGCTCGAGGCCTAACATCCCGGCCTCAGGTTGGCAACGCACCATTGGTGTCTCTAGACGGCGTGAATTCTGGAAATTCATCTGGAAATCCTCCTGCTTGTTTGCCTTCCAATACCATAAAAAATATAATGAGCCTGTAGCTGTACTTACTTGTCTGTGACCAGTACTCGTTGCGAACAGTTGAGCAGCTCCAACTGCAGCGGCGTGTAAGGAGAGTTCGGCGGCGGAGTCGACACGCCGAACAGGGATGTTGAGAACAAACTCTCCGTCACTGTTGACAATAAATGCTAATATATTGACGGAACTACTGACAAAAAAGGTTCTGACACCAATTTGCTCGGATTCAAAGAGCTCCAACTCGCTCAAATTGATAGGGATGAAACGATACCACTGGGGTATCGATACTTATACTCGATACTGGTATTGGTCAAGTATCGATACTTACTCAGTATCGATCACAATGTATCGATACTTACAAGTATCGTATCTTTTTTGGAAAATATTATGTGAAAACCGTAACAAGTATTGATATTCTTTATTGAAAAGTACCAATAATCTCTAGCTCTAGCATAAAATTGTAATTTTTGAGTGCTAGCCACACACACCACACCACCTACACGCCACCTTCAAAATAATTTATGAAAAAAATCCGTTTTCGTGGTGCTAAAGAAAATCAACATTTGTAAATATCTTCCAGTTAAACTTTTTTCGGGCATACTACACAAAACTAAGCCTAGGATGCGTTCAGAAATTTCAATTTACGATAAACGTTTTTTTTTTCAATCCTAAAATATAAACATCTATTATTTTAATATCCGTAACCCATAAAATTTACTGACATGAGTACTTTTAACCGATACCTACTCGATACTTCATTTCAAAGTATCGATACTAAAATGTACTCACTCGTATTGATTCATGCCTAGGTGTCACTTGAGATAATCCAGCAAGTTTTAGTACTTTCTTTCATCGGGTTAATAACAAAAACAATAACACATTGTACATACAGCAAAATCGTTATATAGATTTAGAATAATTAAAAGAAATAGCGAATTATCAACTTTTAAAATATACACGATGATAAAACAATGGTACAAATTTCAAACACATCAATCAAGTATTATCAATGAACTAATCTAATAATAAAATAAAGCATGTTGTTGAATAACAAAAACAAAATGACGTATAGTAACAATGAAACATAATAAAAGTTAAAACAATTATTTTTGCAAATGATTATTTCTTAAGTAATATTTTATTGAATCAGGCGTTACTTTGCGGAAATCCATTATAACAGATGTAAAATAAGCCTTTATTTTGCTAATTCCGCGTTAGCAAAATAAAGGCTTATTTTACATCTTAAGTAATAACTAAAGACCGGATTATATGCAATATAAAAAGCATGAAATATGCTTGAAATACACATGAAAAATGCTTGAAATATGCACAAAATAACTGACAGAATATGTAAAATTAAATGAGTAAATTTTTTTTGTTTTGTATATATTATTCCTTTATTTCCAAAAACTTGTTTTAAGTTTTAATTCATTAAGTATGTATCTTTCTAATGCATATTTTTTTAATAAAATAATTTTTATTACAAAATCAGCATACATTTATGAAACTATCCATTGATAGACGATAATCGATACAATAACCTGTAACATTACTTAATATTTTTGTAAATATTAAAAATCAAGTATTGTTCTAAATGTTTAATAGTGAGATTAATTCTTCGACCATTTAAAATATTTTTATAGGTCGAAAAGGATCGCTCCACATCTACTGAGGTATTTGGGCAGAATTTGAACTTGGGTGCTATGTTAACGCTTATATTTTCTAGTAAAATTTCCGCCGGCAATTGAATGCAATAGCATGCATAATATGTGGGAGGAAAGAGTAGTGCGGTAGGCGAGCACGACGATCTTTTGTCTCTTTCATTTTATTATCATACCAAAACAAAAGATGCGCGGCAGCTGAGTGCGCTGCGCTCAAAAAATACTGTAAACTAGCTGTCTGTTCCGGCTTCGCTCGGATAGTGATTTTTTGTTCATAAATTGAAATGTAAATTATTCTATCTTTCAAGTGGGATCAAACTGCACACGGTGTGCAAATTTCATTAAAATCGGTTAAGGACTTTAGTAGTTCATCGCGGACAAAAAACGTGACACGTAATTCATATATATTTAGATTATAGCGATAATATGCACTATCACAAGTAAAATATGCTATTATTACTTAAATATGCAAATATGCAATTGCAAATTAGCCGGTCTCTAGTAATAACTAATAACTGTGTTGAACTAAGCTTATTTCTGTTGGTAAAGTTTCAAAGTTTGTACTTTGAAATGTAGTCTAGTTAGTATTTGGCCTAGTAAAATTCAGTATAATGTTATAAGGTCTTAAAAAATAATATCTTAGTACTACAAAAAAATATTTTTCATAAATTACAATTTTCTTAACTATTAGCAGGAGTATTGGTATCGAACAATATAGTAACAAAATAACAGAAGGTTGAGAGTGTAGGCACACTTGCGAAGACGAATAGATACAGTTTAGAGAATAAGGTAAATGTACAACTTCGTTACCCAAGTATATTAATATCCCATAAAATATCCTAACCCTTCAGCGCTATCAAATTTACTTCATTAATTTGATCTTGTATTGCTTCAGCTTGACTGGCACCGGTCGCTCTTAAATCTTGAACGGACGTGGCATCAAGAAGATATATTATTTGCTATGCATTATACACAAAACTAAATTTTTGATTTTCGCCCTAAAGCCGTGCTCTTACCAGCGTTGCTATAAATAACGACCCGTAATTTACGCATCGAAACGAATTTACGCATCCATAGAGCTTTTGCTCTGAAAGTTTTTTTTGTTACCAGTTGAAACGATGATCAAATTTTTAACAATTAATTTATGGAGACGCTAGCAAGTTTAGAATCATAAACTTATGGTTAGGCCTCAGTTTTTCTTCTTAAACGTTAAGTTCTTGACAGAACAGTCATTATGTAGACATATACAATTCTTAATACCGAAATATTGCGTGCTGTCATTTCCATCACAGTCGAGGTACTGACGAGTTTTGGCGGCTAACGGCCAATATTAATAATCAATCCTAATCCAAAACTCGCTGTCCAAGATTGATATTTTGATCCATTTTTATGTTATCGCTTGCCAATAATATATCTGTGCTCAGGATAAATATGGGAATGAGGTATAGGATAGGCCGGCGGATAAGCAGCTATCTAGATTGCTTGAAATCCATTAGATTGAGATACATTATTAACATTGGCCGTAAAACGACAATTACACATTGGTTTCTTGATCGCTTAAATTCGTAAACACTATTGTCAGTCATTTTGCTCCACTCATTTAGATGACCGTCCACCGCAACTTTGAGCCAGTACCGACATTTTCAGAAGTATAGGTGTACTATAAGAACTTTTAAAATAAATGAAAAGGAATTTCTTGTGTACACGTATGTACTACGTCACACCCTTGGCACGTCTACCTTTCATCAAAATCATCAGATATCTGATGGTAAATAAAAATCGCAGGCGCTTTTTTCTATTAATACTAATATTGAATCCCTTAAGTACAATGATGAGAACTAAGCGAGTTATCCTTCGCATGTGAGTTTGAGCAGGTTCGGCTGTGCTATTTCGATATGTTCCCGAGGGAGGCGTCTTAATTACAGTGTCAGTCAACGGAGACTCCCGCGCACGCACATGTGCCCGAAATGTATTGGTGACATTGTTTATCAATTATCCCGCATGAGATCATACATGGAAAGATGTTTGTTAATTGCTAGTTTGACCCCTTTGGCAAAGGAAAGTTTATTTATGGTAAAGACAGCGAACAAAGAAACATTGGAAAGAAGCTTAATTTATCACCATCTTCCTTTATTCGTGTTCTGGTCGCGGAGGTCTTCGTTGGGATCGTTAGTTAAGCTTGTCACATTCTGCCATTTTTTGCCACAACAGTTCCACTGGTTACGAGGAATTAGCAAAATAAAGGCTTATTAGTTATTTTACATCTGTTATAATGGATTTCCGCAAAGTAACGCCTGATTCAACAAAATATCACCATTCACTCCAGTTGCCAGATTTGCTAAAATTTCTTCCAATGCAAATTCAATTTTCCCAATTACAAATTCTCTTAAAAAATTACCCCATGTTGGTCTGGGTCCGCTGAGTATAATAGACCACCTGCCTTACTACCACGCAGGTCATAAGAGGCGAGCAAAGATAAAACAGCTCATCGCCAATAAGGCCTTTGGTGGCCGAGTGCTGTGCAGCAATTTGCCCGGGTAGGGATCCACCGTCCAATCTATTTCTACCACCGTAATGACAATGTTATGTTCCGGTTCGGAGGTTAGGGTAGCCGGTAGACTTGCACAATTTTAGTGGCCTAACACCTAGGCCACAAAACGGCGATGCACCTATAACATTCATGTTTTGTATAGGCCATGGTTGTCTCTTACCATCAGGATACTTGTGCACTTGTTCGCTGATCCAAACAAAAAAAAACTGGGCAGTAAAAAGGTTTATAATTTCACTTGAACTATTCTGATTTCCATGAATACCATCACCACCCTCCTTCTACCATGGATAGATTACAATACCAGTACATACTGCGTATTTCAATTTCCATAAAATATAGGAGTACAATCTTCTTCAGTCTTCAATCAAATTGTACATTGGAATGCCATAAGTGCACGGTAAAATGAATATTAAAATAATATTTGTGATGCCTGCTTCAACCGCCCCAACCGCACCTACCGTCAAATTTCACGCCCGTCACTCACATCACACGCCAGCAGCACACAGATCCAATATATTTCTTATATCTTTTTATAGTACTGCCTCTACAACATCAGAGCTCCTTGTTACAAACGTTTGAGTTTGTAGGGTTGTAAATTCCAAAGTAAATTAATCATCGATGTCCATTGTCCACGGAATATTATCGAATTATCGGCAACGCATCTGTGATACTCCTGGTGTTGCGGATGTCCGAGAGCGGCGGTGATCACTTTCCATCAGGTGACCCATTGTTCGTTTCCCTCCTCTTGTATAAAACCCACCCAGAAGCACCCAGAAGTGTTAATTGTCTTGAGTGTCGATTTCCTTATCTTTTTCATACTTATGCTTTTCTTCTTCACAATTATGAACTCATGGAGTGACCAAGCTATTTAGATCATTTTAAAAGTAAAGTATCTTCACGCCCATATCCCCGAAGAGGTAGGCAGAGGTACAACCAAGGCACCCACGACTAACCGAAGACACTAAGTCCCACAATGTGATAGGTGGCAAGCCTATCGCCAACCGGGCACATTTCCAATCCCGACCAACATTTTTTTATTAGAAAATTGGAAAAATCCAATTTTCTTTGTGTTGGCCGACCCGGGATTCGAACCCGGGACCTCATGCAGTCAAGTCCAACACCTGAACCGCTAGACCACAGAGGCGATTTTAGATAATTTTAGGTTTTAGATAGTTTATAACTTTCATTCTTATACTATTTACCACCAATTTTATAAGTCGTTAGCTTCGCTTCGTAATACAAAAAACCATCACTGTAGTAGTGTAAGAGTTCTACTCGGGTTAGAAATAATTGACCAAATTTATGCTTGGATATAATAGCCTCTGTGGTCTAGTAGCCCGGCCGCAGGCGTTGGATTTGACTTCATGAGGTCCCGGATTAGATCCCCCGATAAAGAAAGAAAACGAAATGTGTTTTTCAAATTTTCTAATAGCAACATCGTTGCCCAGGACGGGCTATGTGCCCGGTTGGCAATAAACTCTCTGTCGGGCTATGCGCCCGGTTGGCAATAAACTCTCTGTTACATTGCGGCCCTTGATGTCCTTTGCTAGTCGTGGATGCTCTGGTTATACCTCTGCCCAGCTCTTTGGGGATACGAGCATGAAGATAATTTTTAAACTTGTATTATATACCAAACACATATCATCCTGTGTCATTATTCCATACATCACAGTAAGGCATCCACAATCCGCCACATTTCGCGTCATTCGCACCGCAGCCCTGACGTTATTGCCTTCCATTAAACGCAGCCCAAACGGATTTGGCAAGCTACAGGCTTGAGCAATTGTTTATGCCTGTTTAACCTTTGTTTAAACTGAGATATCCCTATATGAAATGAGGGATCAAAATGACAACAGCTGGGTTAAACGATTTTGCCTAAAGGAAACTCTCTAACTGCAAGTTTAATCACTATGTTTGCAACTTTGCAACTTTTTTATTGAAGTAGAAGTAGGCACTTAATTAATTAACTTGAAAGTTTAAGGGATCCATTTTATTTTGCTACGATTGTTTTTTATATAGAAGGAATCGCTTGTGTTGTCTAGCGGTCCTGGTGTTAGACTTGACTTTATGAGGTCCCGGGCTCGATTCCCGGCTCGGGCAACAATAAGAAAACAATTTTCTGATAGAAAAATGTTGCTCGGGATAGGATATGTGCCCGGTTGGCAATAGACTTGCCGCCTACGTATGACTTTGTACGACTTAACGTCTTCGGCTAGTCGTGGGTGCCCTGGTTGTGGCTTTGCCTACGATATGGGCGTGAAAATACTTTTTTTAGAAGGAAACGAAACGGCCTATGGAGACAGTAACGTATGATGGCAAGAGATCAACGCCAGCCTCGGACATCCATAACAACAGGATTTATTACTTAAGAGCATCCACCAGCAGCATCTTTATAAATTCCAGTTGTGATGTTCTGATATATAGACTATAATAACTATGTAGTTTCATACTTTTAACTCTTCGGGGATATGAGCGTGAAGATACTTTAGTTTCATGTTAAATCCTTCAGTAGTTTATGCGTTTAATTCACCCAGTGTCAAAAACTTTAGCATTTATGATTTAAGTAGGATCTTTTAAGAGACAAGACATCGAACAAGCACACGGCTCTTCTGATGGGAAGGACAAATGTGGCTTGTAGACACCTAGCTGTTATAGATGCGTCGTTGTTCTGTGGCCGGGGTGTAAAGTCTACTGTGCAAGTATACCGGCTACCCTACCTTCCATACCGGCGCAAGACATTGTGATTATGGTCTCATAAAAAGGTAAGCCGGTTAATCCCTACCGAGCAAGTTTCTGCACGGCACTATATCCTTGTTCCCTTGGGGTGGAACATTGTTTCAACACACTTTGCTTGAACACATTCTATAATGACTTAAACGGTGTTATTTGTACTCCTAAAATAACAGTTAAGCTAAAAGATAAGGTTTATAAACCACGTCAAACTTCTATAATACCAATCACACAAAACCACCTTTGTAGTAGTAACGAACCATGTCCGGTTTTTTACTAGAAAGGCATAAGCAATGGCTGCATCTCACTGTGATGAAAATGCTGCGACATGAGTAATGCCTTAATGCCATAAAATCTATAGGCGCTTGTAAAAGAGAAAGAACTTATTAACGCTGGCTAGATGTCCTAGCGTAAGAACTCACGGAGAGGTTTTTTACCGCCCGCGACGGTTGCGGGCCCCACAAGTTCTGTAGAATGTAGATATATGCAAAAAATAAGAACCCTTTTCACGACGCATTTTACACCCGCAGCACCCGCGGTTTTTCTCAATGGAATCATTATTACGGATTCTTAAAAACGGAACAAAGTGAAGAAATAAGAATAGGAAAGTAGACCCTGGGTTCCCATGTTTGTATATGCAGAACAACTGGAATATGCTGGTAACTATGTAGACTGTCACAATACCAGAACGTCATTTTGTAATATTATTGTATTTAACTTAAGTTTCCTTACGTACTTTGATAAAATATTCAAACACAAAGCGATCTCCGAGAAATAAGTCTTAAGCGAAATAGGCCAAAAGCCAATCGTAAGCATAGTTTAGTCGTAACCTGAAGAGCCGTTCTTAATGACAAAAAAAACTAGGTATTGGATTGTCGGATTTAATACAATGTACTTAAACACTATAGGTGAGGGTTAACAGTCTAGTGAAGTTGTGAAAACCTCGCGATTAGCAACACATTAGTCATTTAAAAAAAATAGGTGAGGTCAGTTTGATCAGTAAATTTTAAATATAAGCAAAATACATCCCAGGTTGAACTAGTTTACATAGGGTAAGAATACCCAAACACAAACATACCTTTATGTATTTGTGTAGATCTGTTGGCAGTGTGCGTCGGAAACAATGAGTACAGTGGGAATCTGTTGGCACCTGGAACAAGAACAAATGTTATCTATATATTAATACGTGATGCCAAAACTTTGGACCCCTTTTTACGAAAATTGCGCTGACACAGAAGCATAAAATTTGGCACACTTATAGTTTATGTGTAGGAGAAGTGCAGAACGCTAATATTTGTCAATAATAATGCTTATAAGTGCATTAAATCAATAAATAAAACATTACCCACACTACCATGCATTTGACACACACAAACAAATATATTGATGTTGACGATAAAAGATCACAGATGGCACACTAACTATTCAGGAAACAAAGAAGGTTATCTTGAGAAATGAAGATGGCGTTCTTATCAACAAGATATTAACCCTTAAATGCATGATTTTATGCATGATTTTATTTTTAGACCGAGAAAAAATATATTTTGGAGCCATGAATATGCTGATTTAGGGAAAAATAATAAAAAAAATAGTTTTTTTTATTTTCATAGCTATTTTTATTAAAAACCATTTGTTGCAGAGCTACAACACTATGCACTCACTAGACAATAACTACATATGAAAAATTTTAAAACAATTTTTGGTTGTGGTAAGACAAAGAGCTACTCCACACTTCTCACACCTGTTTTGCGTGTATCCCTTGCATCCAGGCATTTTGCATCTGCTGCGAACACAATTACCAGGCCAGTGACCAACATTATCAGTCCTTATGTCCTTAGGAGGAATATGTTGAGCTGGTCCTCTCCTTTTTTTTGCTTGTATTTCCATTTCAACACTGTTGCTGGTACTTGGCCTTCCTCTTTTGTTGCAGAGTTCAAATGAGTTATTTACTTTGGCTAATACCTCAGCTAGTTCCAGTCTATAGTTACATAGGTTTAGAACTGATGAATTGGCGTCAGTTGTTTTTAATTTTTTATACACAAGCCAAGAATTTATTACCGTCATGTCCAATAAGTGGTAAAAGATACGAAGATACCACTTACGGCTTCTCATTGCAATTCGGTACCTCCCAATAAAGCTATCCATTAGGTCTACTCCGCCCATATGGGCATTATATTCCTTTATTATATGTGGGCACGAAATTTTAATTCTAGTCTTATTTGCCTTGTCAAATCTTTCTACTTGGCCCACAGGTTCAGCTCCAACATATGAAGATAGAAAAGTTACAACTTTATTGTCCTTCCAAGT
>NJDC01004477.1:141119-154410 GCA_002245475.1 Calephelis virginiensis
TTTAGAACATATTTTTAACAATACAGTATTAACCCTTAATCAAATAAATCTGTTAGATACGTTATGCTTGTAATTTAGATCAAAATTGCCTTTTACACTATCAGAAGAAAATTAACAACTAATGAGTTATCATAAAGTTAAAATCTCCGGGCGCAAAATTAAATATCGTTGAATTTTATTCTTGAATAACCGAAGCGAAGCGAGGGCGGGCAGCTAGTTAACTATATAATTTATATTTCCTGTTTTTTTGAGTTGAATAGATCATCTTCCTCCCTGCCAGGCAGCTTGGAAGAAGCGAGCATAGGCGAAACAAGTCATCAACAACAATAAAACTGGTAGTAGAGCATTTTAACAGCTTGCAGCAACTGTTCCGGATAGGATTCAACCACCTTACCTATTCCTGTAGGCATGAGTCGCTTATGTTCCTTTATAGAGGGTAGGTTTGCTGGTGGATTCGCACAATTCGCCTTAAGTCCCGGACAAAGAACAGCAACGCGCTTATAACATCAACGGTGATTATAGGTCACGGTTGTCACTTAAGTAAATAAGTATCTTCACGCCCATATCCCCGAAAAAGTAGGCAGAGGCACAACCATGTCAGCCACGACTAGTCAAAAACACTTGGTCTCACAATGTGATAAGTGGCAAGCCTATCGCCAACCAGGCAAACATCCAATTCCAGACAACATTTTTTTTATTAGAAAATTGGAAAAAACAAATTTTCTTTTGTTGCCCTACCCGGAAATCGAACTCGGGAGATAATGAAGTCAAGTCCAACACATGGACTGGTAGACCACAGAGATTGTCACTTATCATCAGGAGAGCCGTGTGAATGGTCGTTTACCTATCACATAAAAAGACTAAATATTTAACTCGATAGTAATGTACACGTACTTTGAAATAATAGCGAAAGCCCTAACCTCCATCCGCGTTATGGGAAAGGACAAAGTACATTTCACGGTGAATTATAAACGTAAATGTATAGGTACCATTAAGAAATGGAGCAAGTTAGTAGTTCACAATTAAGTAATTGTGTTTAACGAACAATTGGGGGGGAAAGTGTAAATTAAGTAATTAACATTAAGCGCAGTACAATTGAAAGCACATGATACATTCTGGCGGCAATGGCCGCTGCAGATAATTACATTTAAAATGTTGCAGCATTGAGAAGTTTGTTATTACAACTTAAGACACTATTTCTTGGAGCAGAGTTTGCAAAATGAAAGTCTTTCTTGTAAAACTATAAAATCAGTACTACATTAGCTCATAAAAATGATAGCCCGTTGTAACTTATTTTACATATCTTCACGCCAAGTGTCTACGGTGTAGGCCAGAGTATCAAATACTACTATACTATACAAATAATAAAGAGGAAATATTTGGTTGTTTGTTTATTTGTATTAAATAGGCTCCGAAACAATTTGACTGATTTAAAAAAAATCCTTTAGAGCCCGACAATATCCCTGATGAACATAGACTTTGTTATTTCTAAGAAAGAATGAAAATTTGTCCACCCGTTCGAAGAGGGACGGGCTGCTAGAATAATTGTAAAAGTTTTGTATCTGTTCATTGAATTTAATATAATAACTGGGATATGATATGTTAACCAGGTTCCTTTAAGTTCAACCATGTTTTTTCTCATCGGTTGGTAAGCATAATTTAACCCCTCGACAGAAAAAAAGGAGCGTTATAAGTTTGACGTGTCTGTGTGATGGTGTTTGTGTGTCGTCATAACTTTTGAATGGATATGGACCAATTTCGATGCGTTTTTTTTGTAAACTGTCGTGATTCTTAGCTGCATTAAATGTACGTTAAGTTGACGATTTTTACAAATATTTTTTTTTATGATGAGGAAGGCAAACAAGCAGACGGATTTCCTGATGGTAAGAAATTCACGCCACCTAGTGACACCAAAGGTGGAAATGGTGCGTTGCCAACATGAAGTCGGGATGTTAGGCCTCGAGCAAAAGTAAGTTTACCTTACCCTCCGAACCAGAACACGTCATTACGTTATAGCAGCAGGAATAGGTAAGGCGGTGGTACCAATCCGGGTGAGTCGCTGCGAAACTCTACCACCTAGTCAGATGTCACGGTGTTAGTGACGGTAAGCCTATGCTCGCCTTTTACGAGCTACCTGGCAAGGAAGGCAGATGGTCTATTCTGCAAAGGAGCCCGGACCATCACGGGGAAATTAATGTTATTTCTTTAAAAAAAAATAAACATCGAAATGGAACACATATCTATACCTACAACTAAAACCAAACTTTCACTATATATTTTGTTTTAATACCTACAACAAAATATATGTTATAAAAAATACTAATTCTTTTTATCTATAATTAATGAATGCAAATTAAACCCCGACTAATCAGGCACCAACTAATTGCCAATACAAGGTGAACGTAACTGGCTGTACTGGCACAGGTGTATATTTAGGGGAGTTTAAATGTCAAATATAATCGTAATACCACATTGTAATCAACAAATATTAGAGATTGTTTCAGTATATAGTATATAGGTACAGGTTGATGGGTACATACAACATTTTTTACTAGGTACATGCATGTAAATGTATATTTTTTACAAATTATGTCTTTTAGTCTGCCTGCCTGTCTGTCGGTCTGTGTATTTGTTTCGGCTAATCTCAGAACTTTAACCCGCACGTAGCATTGGACCCGCATTGGAACTAACAGGCCACTTTTATTAAAAAAAAAGAATATATGATATTGTTGCAGGAAAGGATATATCAGGATCTGGCCGTCCGTCCATTTGATTTAATCCGATAATCCTCGTGAGAGCTAGTTATTAACTTAATAATATTTTGTTGCTAATACACATGACCTATAAGTTAAAAGTATATTCACGCCCATATCCCCGAAGAGGTAGTCAGAGGTACAACCAAGGCACCCACGACTAGCCGAAGACAATGTGATAGGTGGCAAGCCTATCGCCAGCCGGGCACATTTCCAATCCCGACCAACATTTTTTTTATTGGAAAATTGGAAAAATCCAATTTTCTTTTTGTTGGCCGACTCGGGTTTCGAACCCGGGACCTCATGCAGTCAAGTCCAACACCCGGACCGCTAGACCACAGAGGCGATAAGTTAATGTGAAACTATTTCAAATATTTTGAAATAAATATAAATAACACCTAAGCCTCAATGTTTGTGCCGGTTCTTCCAAAATGAAAGATTCTAATTTTATTCATTGTTCAGTGAGCACATAACTTTCGTAATATGAAATACGAGTATATCTGTAAAAACTGACGTATTGGAAATTATTAAATGGATTTTAAGACAACTAGTAGTTCTTAGCGGTTACCAACTAAAATGGCAAAGTGTACATCAAATAGCTGTCAAATGACGTGTTTTATATTTACTATCTCCAGTGGCCAACATAAATACAACAGAGATAGCAAACACAAATGACGTCATTTGACGTACACTTTTCCATTTTGAGTTGACAACTGAGATACATAATCAGCACCCTGATCTGAAATCGAACCGCGATTCTAATCTACTACGAAAATCTGTCTGTGATATTCGATTTCTTTACTATATACTTATACTGATGCAGGTTTTAAACTAATGCAGGTCAATTTAATACTTTATTATAATATTATTTTTAGTTTAAGGCTTGGCACCGACTTCAAATCTATAAGTAAATATCACATATACATAATAGGTAGCATATAATTAATATTAAATCTTTATTATTTTTTACTTCATAGTTTTAGTTTTGAAATCGGTTGTTATGAACGTAGTTATTTTTATTTAATACTTTTTAGTTTAAAACGAATGGGCCTACCTGAATCAAATTTTTATGGGACCAATTCGAAACTATTCCGCATTAAACAAAAAAAGAATTACGTAAATCGGTTCAGAAACCTGGGAGAAATCGGTGTACATACCTACATAAAAAAATATACTGGCTGAATTGAGAACCACCTCATTTTGTAACTCGGTTAAAAATACCAATGACCAAACTTTATATTTGTACATATATGCGTATATACATATCTTCACGTCAAATACCTTACTAGGGCTCGACACAGAGAGTATCTAATGCGAAAATTCTCTTATCTACAACACTAAAATTCAATTATCGCCTCTGTGGTCTAGCGATTCAATTGTTGGACTTGACTGCATGAGGTCCCGGGTTCAAATCCCGGATCGGGCAACAAAAAGAGATAGGATTTTACAAATTTTCTAATAAAAAAATATTTCTCGGGATTGGGAATGTGCCCGGTTGGCAATAGGCTTGCCACCTATCACATTGGGGGATTAAGTATCTTCGGCTAGTTGTGGGTGCCCTAGTTGTGCCTCTACCTACCTCTTTGGAGATATGGGCGTGAAGATGATTTTTACTAAAATTAAAATGTTCAATAACCCTAACAAAACCTATATAGAAAAGAAAAGAAGGAAATCTTTTCTTTTCTTCCTTTTTCTTTAAAAAAACCTATAAACCTAAAACGTTATGTAACTAAGAACAATCTCGATCACGTCAGCTTTCTAACAAACAATCGGCATTGAAATCGGTCCATCCGTTCAAAAGTTATAATGCCATAGACGACATACACAGACACGTGAGACTTAAAATACTTCTCTTTCTCCGCCGGGGTTTAAAAAAACTTGGTAATGACAGTACCAGCCAATTAGAACTGAGGTATTATTATTGAGTTATATTTCTGAGTTTACGAGGCTGCTATTGGTCACAATCGATTCTCAAAACGAGTCAGTGACGACCCATTAATGGATAACTAAGCCTGAGTCATACATAAAAATAAAGCTACTTGTGAAATAGACCCATAAGCCTAACCGCTCGTACATTACAAAACAATAAGCTATTAAACTGGCGTGTGATTAAAAAAAACTATTGTTTGTTACGCGGCAGTAATGATGTTTACGATATCTGTTGTAAGTAGTCTGAAATGCTGTTACGAAAACTCGGGCAATTTTGTACATAAAAGACGTTCCTGACGGTCGTAAACACGCCTTTCGACAAAGGAAACATTGAAGGAAACCTTGTTTCCATCTTCCGATTATTATTAAATTGGGATCCAGAGTATGCAAACCAATGTTTATAACTAGAGTTTCCTAGAAATCCAATAAGACTGTGATTTTATGTTCTAACTTATAAGACAGCGAACATGCGCACGGCTGTCCTCATAGTAAGAAATAACCATGCCCTAAATCTATATACACCATAGCTGTTCTAAGGTTGTCGTTGTCCCTTGGCCGAAGTTCACGCCAGTATGCAAGTCTACAAGATACCCTACCTTCCAAACCGGAACACGACATTGCTATTACTATTATTATTATCATCATTTATTCCAGTAACATAACAGGTATACACCCAAGGCGTTACAAGCTTAGTAGTCATAAACGTTACAATATTCTCACTTAAAAATTAACAGTTATAACTAAGATATTTTATTGCGCTAGATTTAAATGACGCTAAACTATTTACAAATATATCGACTTCTGGTATCTGAGTTAGCATGCCATTGAGTAGTGTGATGGCTCGAGCTAAAGGTGGGTTGCTCGCTATACACTTACATAACAGGGAATCCACACGGGTTAAAACATTGGTTGTAAATATTGATTTGCATCCTCGTTGAATATAGATTTAATCCAAATTTATGTTTCAAACTTCCACCGAGGTCATCTTTGTGATTGGGACGTGATTACAACCGTCTGGATAATGCTTAATCATGACAGTAATAGGAAAGGCATCGGAACCTTGTAATCAATCCGGGCAAGTTGCTGCACATCGTTCTACCAGCAGTGGTCTTGTTAGTCACGACCCATTTGACCTATACTCTCCTTGTACGAGCTGCCAGGCTAAGGAAGATGGTTTATTTTAATTATAGTAGGGGAGCCAGATATGCTAAATGTGTAGTAACTCCAGCGTCATTGGGACCCATTGCACTTTGTCGATTAAATAGTGGAGAGTAAAAAAGGTCATGTAAGGTTTTTCTTTTTAGTGGTGCGTTAAGTGTTTAGAATCTAACGGCCAATATTAATAATCAATCCTAATCCAAAACTTGCTGTCCAAGATTGATATTTTGATCAATTTTTATATTATCGCTTGCCAATAACATATCTGTGGATAGGATAAATATGGCAATTAGGTATGGGATAGGCCGCCGGATACGCAGCTATCTAGATTGCTTGAAATCCATTAGCTTGAGATACATTATTAACATTGACCGTAAAATAGCAATCCCAGTCACTTGATCATAGCCGAACTCATCAGATATTAACAATCTATATATGCTTAATGTGTCCGATGACATAAATATGTCAATCAGACAGATTGCTGTAATCGACAATAATTAATACATATGACTTGGTTTTTGAAAGTTTCTGAACCTCCTACTCCCGTACGTCTTGTTCAAATCATCAAAAAATTCAAATATGGACTTATTGGCATGTAATAAGACCGCCATACTTTAATCTGACACGCTCGAATATATTTTTAAGCCAAAAAAATTACACAGATAACCCTACATGCGCGTCTCTATATAGATTTGATACATAATGGAGGTGTTTAACAATGGTACAGGGTATCGCCCATATCTTAATCTGACGCGCCTGAGTTACTCCAAAAATCCCCTTTTGGGCTCCCCTACTATTAGGGAACTTACTCTTCTTTATTTTTTTTTTGTTTAAAGTGATAGTTATGAGAGAGCTGACCATAAAAACGTAATATTAATTTTTTTCATAGTTTTTTTAGTTTTTGTTGTAACTTATAATTATACGGTTTTGGCGCCATTAAAGGGCCATGTATGCTAAAATACGTCAGCAATATACTGTTTTTTTCATAAAGCAATTATGGATCTTGGCGACAAAAATACACAAGATTAACATTAATATGCTTTATAAGGCTAGTGTTTCCAAAACACGATTCATTTCACTTTGCTAGATAGAAAAAAATCAAAAAGTTAACCCTTTTTTGAAAGCAAAATCCAACTGTCTACTTCAATTATGAAAATATCGACACCAGATTTAACATAAAAGATTAGTATTATATCTAAAAGATAACTGTTTCAGTTTTTATAATTTTGTTCAAATTACTTTTATAGTGTCAAAATAGTGATTTGGCGCTTAAGACATTTACTTTAGAGCGCAATATTTCATAGTAATCATGGAACGGGGGAGTGCGCTGATTGGCTCTTCTGGCTGACTAAGTATGGGGCCTTAAGAGATAAGATTGTCGTAGTTATTGTCATAATTGTTAAATTTCGTGTCTATGTTTAATAAAATTAGTCATTTTGGTGGCATTTTGTACAATTTTGTTCAGTGAAAGTGCACAAATAAAAAATCACGAATAAATTAGCGTATCGTTTTCTCGTTGCCACCAAATCTCAACAAATGAGTTTGAGTTATCAGGCTACCGCTTCACTCAACACCCTGACATGACTTTTTTTGACCACTTACGACTAATTTTAAGCCGACTTTGTAAAATCGGATAACTTGATGCAAATTTTAACTTGACCAATGGCAAACGTTAACGCTAGTGCCAAAAACTAAATAAAAAAAACTTATAGCAATGCAAAAGTTTCGCAAAACTGCGAGTAATTAAAACGTAATTGCATCAAGTATGTTGGTATTTTAATGAATATAATATTAAACTAGGTTTCTATTTAGTTTATGTCACTAAATTCTTATCTAGATCCAAATATAAGAGAAACACATTTCAAACATTTTTAGTCTAAATGAAAAAGTTGTAGGTATTAATTATAATATACAAAGCTTTTAATATATTCAACAAAATGGTATGTTAACAAATTAGTTATGAATGTTTAAGAACATAACTGGGGTTCTTCTATAATTTCTGGAATTACGGAGCATTCGATGTAAATAATATACAGTATGGTATATACTAAACATGTACTAAAATATACTAAGTCCCATAAACATTCGTCTGTATATTTTGAAAAATAAACTCCAATTTAGTAATCAAGTAAATCATATGTATTTTATACAATCGCTGCTACCGATTTCTTAATCCTTTTTATCTATATAAATATTTATTAATTATTATGGATGTTGTGTGGTGAGGTGGGATATTTATTTATTTCAGAGTTTTATTATACGTATAAATAAATATCCCCAAGACAAATTATACATGTGGATCTATAACCCTGCAATTCATATGCTTGTTTTAAGGGTGTTAATTAAATACACTATAACACAGAAATACTTAAATATATACCATAATAAATATAATGTACACCCAGACGCGTTACAACATACACCGCGTGTCCATCTAACAAATAGGCATTTGTCTGCCTGCCCCATCATGAATCGAACCCGAGCCCCGCAGTTAGTCGGTAGAGTTAGGCGTGTACACCTCGGCCAAAACTGGGTAGAAAAATAAATTCTGTACATTTAAGATATTTAAAAAAATGAGCGTGCAATTTGAACACACAACAACACATATTTTGAGTATTTTCAAAATTTTTGTTTGTGACCTGGCCGTATTCACGCCAAATTTACTCAACCAGTCGTGACGGAATTCGGCAGGCGGTTACACGGTTCCAAGGAAGGTTACAGGTTTTTTTTACCCCGTTCACAGTTAAGGGGTTTCCGTGGGACAGGAGATAAAAGTTAACATGTAAGCTTAGACGTAATGCATAAACGTGCAGTCCGATATCAGTTAATAATTTTAGTTTCATAGGTAAACTTTAGACATCGTTGCGCTTTATTTCATACAGTGAATGTGAAACTAAAATAAAAACAGTCACATGGAAGGTTGGGTAAAAAAGGGCGTAAGCTAGTATACTATTATTTATTGCCTACATTTAAATCCTAAATCATTAAAAGTTTTTCTCTACATATAACCATAAAAACAAGTCCTAAGCAATAAACGACACAAATCAAAATACATTAATCACAACGAAAAGAGCTCATATTACTAAATTTTATGTGAACTTAAATAAATTCGTTTAGTAAAAAGTAAGTTCGAAGCAAAGAAAAAAGTTCGATACAAATAATTCGTGGGACATAAAGTAAAAAATAAAAGTCAACCTCGGCAAGAAGTGCTTCCGATAGTGTTGTCTGTTAAGATAACGATCACTTATCGATTGAATGATATTTTAATTTCAAATGATTTGCAGATTTATAATTAATACTTAGTTAAATTCGCTGTTTTTGATGTTTCAATAAGTATAGTTTGACGAAATTTGTGCCAAGGATTAGTAATAAGGTTAAATGTTTTTGAAATTACCACTAATTGAAATATTGTTTTTAACAATTCGATGGTTACGATATAATCTATTAATTTTGTTTTTCAATTATGATCGTGAATCTGTGCTGGAGAGCTCTTATATTCAGAAAGGTGCAGTTATTCATTTCTTACATAAAGATAAGGTGGATAATTCAGTTTTTGACTTTTGACACACAATTTTGAACAGAAATGATTATACTAACATATTAAGTTACATGATACAATTTACTTAAATTGGATAACTATGAGCAATTATAATTATCTAACTTATGTATTTAGCTTTCAGCAACAGATTCGCCGTCACATACATACACGCTACACAAATGAGAAAATATTTTCGTTTGTGGATACATGCATGTTTAGTTTTCGCATAATGCAATGCAAGCTTAGCTTTACAATTTTTCCTCTAACACACCCAATATAAACCATACAAAACAATGAATATTAAAGTGCATCCTACAAAAACTTACTCCATAATTACTACTTAACAATAATACAACATTACTTAAAAGGCCAAAAATAAAATCCTCATAATGTGTAACCACACTTATAATAATTAGGGATTAAAAATAAATTACATCGATATCCAGTTGAGCGCATCCCTATTTGCACGCGCGGCGCTACCTGGCGGCTAGGTAGAGGGTTCTGAGAAGAGCCGTCACTCGATAAAGCGATAAGCGTCTGACTGCGACTCTTGTTTAGAAAACGAAAGCGGGTTCACTATTCTAGACTCGTTATATCTGATATATAATATTTTATATCGAGCTTATAAATTTTAGTACTAGCTACTATTTAAATTATGCGCTTCGGCTTTACATTTTTACTCTTTTTACACTTTATACTTTTATTTTTAAATTGGCTGACCTAATCTAAATTTAGGCGAAATGATTAATTATGCAATAAAAACTCTATATATAGATATCTTTAAAATACATTCGGATTTCCGAAGCTTGACGTATATAGCCGAAGCGCATAATCTAAATGGTAAACTTGAGGTTATTATAACAACCCAGTCATAATTAGTTTTATAATGGTGGTAATTCTAAGCATTAACTAAACTAACTTTAGGTGTACGCTATCTTTTCTAACCAACAAAAATAAAAGAAATGAAACATCCTCGTTTGAACATGTTGGTCCAGGTCCACCAGATGGTCTATTCTACACAGGCAGATTGTAAGAGGCGAGCATAGGTTATTGGTGGTTATACAAGACCACTGGTGGAAAAGTGCTGTGCAGCAACGTGCCCGCGTCTATCGCTTTACCTATTCCAGCGTCATAATGACATCGTCATGTTCTGGCCGGTATAGGTTAGCCAGTAGACTTGCACAGTAGTCCTGTCATCCCGGCCACAGGACAAAAATGCACCTTTAACATCTGTGGTGTTTAGGCCACGCTTATCTCTTAACGTCAGGAGAGCCGTGCTTTGCTGACCTTTCAAATAAAACAAACATTTTTATCAACACCTACTCGTTATAACTTGAGAAGTTTTTGATCAATGTAAATTCCGATTTCCGAAGCATTGAACTAAGCTTAAGCTTACGGACGGATTTACATTTAACACATTTCTTAAATTTATTAATTGGAGGTTCTTTCATACAATTTGGAAGTTTATTAAGGTGGTAATGGTGCGTTGCCAACCTGAGGCCGGGATGTTAGGCCTCGAGCAAAAGTAAGTTTACCGACTAGCTTACCCTCCAAACCGGAACACGTCATTACGATGTGGCGGCAGGAATAGGCAAGGCGGTGGTACCAATCCGGGTGTGAGTCACTGCGAAACTCGACCACCTAGTCAGATGTCACGGTGTTAGTGACGGTAAGACTATGCTCGCCTTTTACGAGCTGCCTGGCAGGAAGGCAGATGGGTTATTCTGCAAAGGAGCCCGGTCCAACACGGGGAAAATATAATATAAAGATTTTTTTAGTTCATAAATAGTGGTTGCTATTTATGACGAATTAAAAAATCACTCAACGAATCTACAAATTTTCCGTAGAAGTTTACGTGGTAATGTACGTCATATATATTTTTTTAGCTTTATCATTCTCTTACTTCAGAAGTTACGGGCGGACACATATTTAACCAATTTAAAAGTCTTTCTCGTGCATATATCTGCTAACCAAGATTTAACAGTATTTCTTCTACAGGAAGAAATGGCTGTTACATGCGAACAGCCAAACACACATGACGAATCTATGGGTTCCGTTTTTGCTATTTGACTACGGAACACCAAAAAGGGCAGACATATCCATCCATGCTAATATTATGCTTAATAAGTTGTTTAATTACCATTTTCCTGTCGATAAGGGGCAGGTGCATACAGAATAAAGACGCAGTTAATGTTTACATCGAAGTATGCTATCTATGCATTTAATAAAGTTGTAGTTTTTGGACTTTCGCGTTTTACAACTGAACATGTACCACTTTTAAACGGGTGAAAACGCGTATTGTTTTTTGTTGAATATATTACCGACGGCTGTGACGACATTACATTTCCCCGTATTGGTTCGGGCTCCTTTGCAGAATAGACTATCTGCCTTCCTACCAGGCAGCTCGTAAAAGGCAAGCATAGGCTCACCGTCACTAACACCGTGACATCTAACTAGGTGGTAGAGTTTTGCGGCGACTCGTCCGTATTGGTACTACCGCCTTGGTTATTCCTGCCACCATAACGTCATGACGTGTTCCGGTTCGGAGGGTAAGGTAGCCGGTAAACTTAGGTTTGCTCGAGGCCTAACATCCCGGCTTCAGGTTGGCAACGCTTCATTGCCACCTTTGGTGTCTCTAGGCGGCGTAAATTTCTTAACATCAGGAAATCCGTCTACTTATTTGCTTTCCAATATCATAAAAAAACTAGAGGACCTTGAAGAAAAGAGCTGAGAGAGAAACAACTCTGGTTTTACAGCTGATCGGCGCAGGGTGACGCAGAACACTTTCCATCAAGTGATGAGGATTGATTCCTATTCCATACAAAAAACTTGCTTTCGACGTTTCGATACCTTATTACTATTACCTATTAAATAATATGGATAAGGTCCCTGCAACAGTCTCTATTAGTCCAGTAATAAGAGAGTGTATGGAGGGTTCAGTATTAGTATTAGGGGTATTTTTAAAAATATTTAAAAATGAACATAAAAACTAAACTTATATAGGAATACTACAAGCAAGCTCTATGATTTTCTGTGCGAAAACGAACGTAAAAAAAGAAAGAATAGTAGAGACAAAGCAGGCAATAAAACACATTCCGTAAAAATATATCCATACTTACTTCTAGGTTTAGGATTATCCTAATAATTATTTATTTTGGAGAATCTACATTTTTTTATTTCTTTGAGTGGCCAATAAACAAGTACATGTCTCCAGTCTCTTCTGATGGTAAGAGACAACCGTGGCCTGTAGATACCACAAATGTTATAGGTGCGTCGCTGTCCTGTAGCCGCGATGCGCCTATTATGCAAGACAACCGGCTACCTCCCGGACCGGAATATGACGTTGTCGTTATGGCGGCATGAATACGTAAGGTTGATCCCTACTCAGGCAAGCTGCTGCACAGCACTCTATCACTAGTGATCTTAATATTAATGACCCATTTAACTTATGCTCGCCTCTTACGAGTTAACTGACACATAGACCAATACTTCTCAGCCAACGGACAATTTTTTTTAATATTTCGATACTGTTATGCGGTCGGAACTTTCTTTATAAATATTTTTTAAAGTAGCACACTAAAAACTTAACCGATTTTTATTTTCCTTTACTGGACTATAATTTAAGCGCAGGTAAAACTACATAAAACGTCTCCAATTTTATTGAGACGTCGTGGTTTTAGAACCATTTTTTTACCTAATTCCTGATGGGACCCACTTAAATTTATTCAACATCCGACAAAGTGGTTTTTGAGTTATAAAAAATAATATACATTCGAATTACTAAACTCCTACTGTTTGGAGTCGCTTAAAAATAAAGGCACGTAATAACTGTGCAATATCGTTACAATAGAAAACGATGGTACTCCAGTTGATAGCTGAATTTATTTCCTAACATTATCAGAATGGGGATAGA
>NJDC01004478.1:12539-33764 GCA_002245475.1 Calephelis virginiensis
TATTGGGTATTTTACTGTCAAATTGAAACTTCTTTTAGATGGAGATTGTGCTGTCTTCTTCTTCTGCTTTCTTTCTTTCTTTAGGTTTTGGCCTTCACATAAGTATTTAGCCATTAGTCAAGTAGTAATTTGCATCAAATTTTATATCAATTTTAATTAATTTTAATTAGTCATCAGTCATAAGTCGTCAGTAAGTCATGTCAGGCTCTTGGGTAAAACGGTGGCCTTTTTACACAAGCTCATGTAATGAGTTTTGGCGGCAACAAGGAAATATACGAGACACTAATTTCTTCATGATTATTTCATTTGTGCACTTTCACTAAACAAAATTGTACAAAATGCCACCAAAATTGACTAATTTCACTCAATATTAACACGAAATTCAATAATTATGAAAAAACTTCGACCATCTTTTCTATCGATGGCGCTAAAACTCATTGTGCTGTCATATTGAAACTTTTTCAGTTTATTTTTTTATTTTGTTGTGTTATGTCATTCATGCGGTCTTATATGTAGCAAAGCACATACCGGGCCGCTAGTTTATTACTAGAAATAGATGTCATGTTTTGACTAACTTAAAAACCTGGTACTTCGTAAAATAAGATATAAAAAACAGCTTCAAATAAAAATATTATTTATTGTACACCATTAACAAGAAATATACATCAGATTAATGTTAAAGTACAACCAGCGGTCGTATCACAAAAATTGTTACAGACAACCAACAATGTAAAATAATATATATGTAGGTACGAAGTAGTTGACGATTTTGCTGTGGTCTAGTTATTAATATGCAAGAGGAATAGTAGTAAGTAAAAAATAATTGAAAACTTAGGCTAATAACTTCGGTATGTATGTAAAGTAATTCTAAATTCAAAATAGAGCTAATATAATTTTATTTCATATAATATGATAAATCTTACTGACTTACTGCCGCTCGCTTAATGCAGCTCGTAAAATGCAAGCATACGACAAATGAGCCATTACCTGCAAGACAGCTTTTGACTAAGTGCTGTGTAACAACTTGCTTCAGTAAGGATCCATCTACTGCCATATATTATATTACGAGTACATACGGTTTCTGATATGTAGGGTATTTTTTTATTAAATTGCACACATTTGTCATGACATCCCGTCCACAGAACAGCAACGCACTAACGTCTATTGTGTCTACTGGCTACGGTTGTCTAGGACCATCAGGGGAATTGTGTGTTTGTTTTGCTGTCTTAGCACGTAAATAAAAAAAATAAAAAATGTCTTAAAGAAACAACTGCTCAACGGCTGGATTTGTCATGGAGCATTCCTAAAACTTATTTAAAAACATTTAAATGTTCTAACTTGATTTACCTGTTGCTCGAGGCCCAACATCCCGACCTCAGTTTGGCAACGCACCATTACCACCTTTTGTGTCTAGGTGGCGTAAATTTCTTACCATCAGGAAATCCGTCTGTTGCTTACCTACCAATATCATAAAAAAACCTGTATAGAAAAATACGTAAATAATTAACGAAAAAATGGCATTTCGAAAGAGTCCTAAGTAAAATTGCCAACTGCTTTCCAAATGAATGACTTTTTTATTTTTGTTGACTTATTTAATATGAACTAAGATTCACGTAAACCTTTTGCCAACTAGACCAATTGTAAGATGTAAGTGAAAAAACAAAATATACACAGGCACAGAAGGGAATCTACATACAAAGTGAGTTCGAAGAACGCACATATAGACACCTTTCACAGACACGATATTGGGAACCAATTAGTTAGACCACTGCGATCGCAGATGACGTCTTTTTTTTTGAATGACTAAACTGTTGCTAATCTCGCGATTTTTTGCAATTTCACCGAGCTTTGTGGGCCGAGCAGAGTGTTCAGCCCTAGGATGACATCTGCTTTAGATACGCTTATGGGAACTGTTTTATGCAAAAATGGAATATTTAAAAAAAGATGCACACATGTATTATCTGAGGATAGCGAATGCCAAATGTCACGATTCCTGCAGAACTTTCTTGCTTCCTCCACGTCGATACTTTCACACATGCTGTTTTCGGAGACGCCAATTAAAATTAGAATTGGAGATGTTAATAGTTTACAGTAAATGGGGTTAAAATTAATCGCACTTTTGAAATTATTTACAATGAGTAATGAAGCTTATCATAAGGATAATTAGTGATTCGATTGCAAAATATGTGTATATTTAATAGACATAAATAATTAATTTCTACAAATTTCAAAATGTGGTGGCGCACCGTAATGTGTGTGGTATATGTTATTATGAATAATATTTCCCAACGACGCGACAAATAAATAATTTTAATATCATTTCAATAAAATATTTCAGTTAATATTAGTTTACATTTCCGTTATTTCTTATTCATTCTTAACAAGAAATCTGATTAAGAAATTAATAACTAGATGCAAGTGCTACTACTACTTTTTTTTGTACATAAGCCACAGATGGCGACCCGAGCACATACATAACATTGACTTCTGTACCTGTTTATATTTTTGTGATTAAAACCTGAAGATTTCAATAACTTATGATTCGTATGCATGCACATCAAAAGATGCCTCATCAGTCACTAAATGTCAAAGATTTCACCAATAATTTTATTAATTCTCTTATGTGATAAAACAGAGAACAAGCACACTGCGCCTCTTTGGGCAAAATACAACCATGACCTATAGACACTGATAGATGTTTAAGCTGCGTTGCTATCCAGTAGCTGGTGTGCCAGGTCGATTTCGCAAGTCTACCGACTACCCTACATGACTACTGCTGTTATTATGGCGACACAGATTGTAAGACGGTAGATCCCTTCCCGGACAATCAGGACGCGGTACTTTTCTAGTAGTGGTATTATTGTAATAACCCATTAGATCTTTGCTCACTCTCTCATCATCTCGTCACTAGAATATTTTTATAGTATCTTCACGCCCATATCCCGGAAGAGGTAGGCAGAGGTACAACCAAGGCACCCACGACTAGCCGAAGACACTAAGTCCCACAATGTGATAGGTGGCAAGCCTATCGCCAACCGGGCACATTTCCAATCCCGACCAACATTTTTTTTATTAGAAAATTGGAAAAATCCAATTTTCTTTTTGTTGGCCGACCCGGGATTCGAACCCGGGACCTCATGCAGTCAAGTCCAACACCCGGACCGCTAGACCATAGAGGCGATAGAATAAAAAAAAAATGTTTTTTGTCATTAGAATATTTTTATTTTAATACTTATTTCTTTTGTTTTAGGAAAACATTGCATTTCTAGTGCCATGGGTGGTCGGATGTATGACGTTTATGGCGTTAGAGGCAATGGCCATGGTGTACTCCAATATCCTTAGAGATCATGTTAATAAGGTGAGTTCTATATATTTTAGTAATACGAGTAGTTGATTTTATCACAGAAGGTATTTTGTAATGCTAAAAGCAGTCCGTAAGTATTCTGTTGTATACCAACGTTTATTGGCAATCATTACGCATGTATCAACGAAGACGTAGGCTTAGCCATAACCAGGGTACCCTCTACGAGCCGTTTTAGGCTTAAGGCTTAGCAGATCACCAACCGGGCATATATCCAATTACGGGCAACATTATTATTAGATAGTTGAAAATAAAGCATTTTTTATTGCCTGACGGATTGAATACGAAACCTCATGAAGTCCAACAGCTTCTCAGCCTTGAATTGGAAACACAATAATATTTGTGACGTCAATAGAAGAAATGTACATGCCGGAAAGTCATGTGCGAGGTGTAGATACGATGGTAATTAGTATACTTGGCATTGCCACTGGCGCAGTATCGGTTTGCATTACGTTGTTTCAGGTAAACATTAGGTGCACTTGCAGGTGTGTCTTATTGTTTCGCATTCCGTTGCCGTTGAATAACAACCAACGCCCACAGCATCGAGTGCCAATCCTCACGATCCTGGCAAACCTGCCTTGCTCCTATACATTCGTTACTCTTTCCATACAAACACGCCGGATTCGAAGACTCTTGACACCACCCATGGATATTACTTACTTACTACTTATTAGGTCTACCTAGATATGTCATTATAAATGTATAAATAATAAATAACAAATATCGCCTCTGTGGTCTAGCGGTTCAGTTGTTGCACTCGACTGCATGAGGTCCCGGGTTCGAATCGTTGGTCGGACAACAAAAAGAAAATTGGGTTTTCCAATTTTCTAATAAAAAAAATGTTGCTCGGGATAGGATATGTGCCCGGTTGGCGATAGGCTTGCCACCTATCACATTGTGGGACTTAGTATCTTCGGCTAGTCGTGGGTGCCCTGGTTATATCTCTGCCTATTTCTTCGGGGATATGGGCGTGAAGATACTTTTTTTTAAATAACAAATCATTTTATCTGAATTTGTTTGGTTATCTAATACTCAATTTCAGTAATCTATTTGCACCAAGAGATAGCCTCACAATAGAGTTAAGGAACTGATTCGAGTTTAATTACACTTTAAACAGATAATATAGTATGTGAAGAGATATAACCGAAGTATATTTGATATTTTCCATCGTCGGCGCTTGGTAAAACTTCCAAATGTTCATATTTTTAAAGAAAGAAACACTTGTGCTGTTTTACTTATCACTTATAATTTATTACTTTGTAATTAGTAGCCTACCGGTTTCGCTTATACAGCATCATCAGGGCTAAAACTTAAACTACTCCACTTAAGTACTTACTGTGACTTATAACCGAAGATATGTTATTGAAATTGGCGATTAGAGAAACAGTTTCAAGTGAGCTTAATTCAGTAAGCTGAGCCATAGTGATTATATCACAAGCTTCAACGTGTTTTAACATCGATCGTGCCAACTTCAAAGTTGGGCAGAAGTTTCCGCAGCATAACAAGAAGTAGATTTGCTATTTGTTCGCCATTCGACACAGATGCGGCAGAACGTGCTCGCTTCGTTAGTGCCTTTTCATAGGAGTACGCGTGCAGTTTCCGTGACAATTTAATAACAAAATTATTCTGTTTCAGTAGTGTAGGGTATCCGGAAAACTTAGCCATATCATAGATGTGTTTGGAATACTTCATATTATTTATTTTATTTGTTACTTTATTGCACATAAAAAGCAAAAACACACAAAATACAGGAAAAATAAGAATGTACAAAAGGCGAGTTTCTCTCTAACTACACGAATTTCTTCCAGCCAATCCAAAAAAATGAAAATACTTCTTGTCATCAGAAAAAGTCTAACCGCTTATTTGCCTTCCTCTATTATTATAGAACAATAACATTCTTTTTTGAAGATACAATAACATTCATACATATCTTCACGGCAAGTTTCTTACGGGGTAATGAGAGAGAATCGAGGGCCAAATCTCACAATCCTGGCAGACCTGTCTTGGTTCCTCCACATTCTCTTCTTTTTCTTCTCTTCATGGACTCTCTTCATGGACACCAAACGGATACGGACGGATTTGATCGTAGAATGTCAACCTTGGTATTAATATGCTTTGTCAATTTGCTTCATCTGTCATTCTTTCTACATGACTGAACCAACAGAGCATGCCCTTTCTCAATAAAACACCAACTCTTTCTTTCAATCCCACTCTTTCTCAGATCTTACTGTTACGAATTACATCTCGTAACAGAGAAAAAATATATACGCTTAAGACTTGTAATTTACCTTTGGACGTGTACTCTACGTACACAACTTTATTCTCGTGAATTAAACGGTTTAGGTTTTTGACAAATTAGTATTGTTAATCATGGAGCATTCCGTTTACTTCTTTATACGTTTTAATTAAAAAATAACTGTTTTCTAAGGTATACTTCTTGCTTATAATAACATCTTCCGCGTTGTTATTAGTACTTTAAGATAGCTGATAAAAATGTAAGTATTATGGTAAGATTGGCTACTTTTTAACCGGCTCCAAACAAATTTGTTATACGATTACTCGGTCGATAGCCAACCGATTTTGGTAGTTCTTTTTTATTAAGATAGGTAATGATTTCGAGGTGATTCCATATTAATTTTATCATAACCAGACCAGTAGTTTTGAGTAACAATTAATAGTGCATGTTTATGCATAAGTTCTTTGTCATCTATGTTCTCGTCAGTGATGAGGTAGTCAACATAAACGAAAGTTTTTGCATTATTAAGTACAAGCTGCTCCGGCGAACTTCGTTTCACTTGTTCAGTTTGTATGGGAAAAATTTTAATGTTGTTTTTCCTAATTTCCTCGCAGTGGAACGGGATAAAAATTACCGTACATTCTCCTGCTGTAAGCTACCTATCCGTCAATTTTCACCCGAATTGGTTCAGCCGTTCTTGAGTTATAAATAGTGTAACAGTATTTTACGGTCCAGTAGTTTCGGAGCCTATTCATTTCAAACAAACTAACAAACGAACAAAAAATCAAATCTTTCCTCTTTATAATATTAGTATATAGAGATAGATCATTCAAAAACGACTTGTAAGACCATTTCTGAACTTTTTGCTATCGTTCGAAAAAAGAGTGATTAAATCGCGACGCTATCCAATGAAATAGTTGGAGTCGGTTTTTGCAGTTTAATTGTGATTAATTATTCTTTTAATCTTAATTACTTTACTGGTTTTAACGGGAAAAAATATATCATAACATAAAACATAACATCGCCTCTGTGGTCTAGCGGTCCGGGTGTTGGACTTGACTGCATGATGTCCCGGGTTCGAATCCCGGGTCGGCCAACACAAAGAAAATTGGATTTTTCCAATTTTCTAATAAAAAAATGTTGGTCGGGATTGGAAATGTGCCCGGTTGGCGATAGGCTTGCCACCTATCATATTCTGGGACTAAGTGTCTTCGGCTAGTCGTGGGTGCCTTGGTTGTACCTCTGCCTACCTCTTCGGGGATTAGGCGTGAAGATACTTGCAAAACATAAACGTAGTCATTGAATAAACAAGCAAAAAGATTAGCTTTAACAAATTGGTCCCTAAAACACCTTTTTTAAGCTTGAAGCAAAATATTAAAAGGTTTAGTTAACAAAGTGTCAAAAAACAAACTCAAAGTATGAGTAATGTATTCAAATTCTTTAAATCGGACGTGATTTATACAAAGTTAAATTATAAAGTTTGTTAAGTAATGTTTATTACTTGGGGCAATTTTATAAAAAAGGAGTAGTTTTTATAAATCCGGTTCGGTTAGACTTTACTTCTAGAGGTCCCGAGTTCGATTCCCCGGTAGGACAACAAAAACAAAAGGAAATGTGTTTTTTTTCAATGTCGTAATAAAAACGTTGTTGCACGGGATCGGTTATGTGCCCAGTTGGCGATTGGCCACTATTAAAGTATCTTCACGCCCATATCCCCGAAAAGGTAGGCAGAGGTACAGCCACGGCACCCACGACTAGCCGAAGATACTAAGTCTCACAATGTGATAGGTGGCAAGCCTATGGACAACCGGGCACAATTCCAATCCCGACCAACATTTTTTTATTAGAAAATTGGAAAAATCCAATTTTCTTTGTGTTGGCACTATTACTTTATGGCACTTAGTGTCTTCGGATATTCGTGGCTGTGGTTGTGCTTCTGGCTAAATCTTCAAGGATATAGGCGCAAAGATATTTTTAGGTATATAGATATTTTATTAGATGTATAGATTATTATCCCACTTATTGCAGATGTTTGGATGATCATGGATAATGCGGCAACAAACAAATTTAAGCCTTACCTACGCCTCGTTCAATTATCTACGCTTATCTGTATCGACCTTCAAGTTATCTTTCTAACTTTTATAAAAAGACTAGCGTTTGCACGCTGCTTCACTCACGTATTAAAGTAATTACCAAGTTAAAACTCTCTCGACGATGTAAATCGTAGTTTCTTTGTAAAAAAACATTACAATTTTTAACAGGACTTTATTGATGGTAAGGCACAACTGGCTACCCTACTCTTCTAACAGGACAGAGTCACTATAGAGCAGGAATAGATAAAGCGGTGGATCCCTACCCAGGTAAGTTTTTTTTATGACAATGGAAGGCAAACAAGCACACGGATTTCCTGATGGCAAGAGATTCCCGCCGCCTAAAGATACCAAAGGTGGTAATGGTGCGTTGCCAACCTGAGGCCTTGATGTTAGGCCTCGAGCAAAAGTAAGTTTACCGGCTACCTTACCCTCCGAACCGGAATACGTCATGTCGTTATGGCGGCAGGAATATGTAAGGCGGTGATACCAATCCGGGCGAGTCGCTTCTAAACTCTACCACCTAGTCAGATGTCACGGGGTCAGTGACGGTAAGTGACCTTTTACGAGCTGCCTGGCAGGTAGGCAGATGGTCTATTCTACAAAGGAGCCTGGACCAACACGGGGTAAGTTGTACAGCACTTTACCACCAGTGGTCTTCTTGGTATTGACCTATATATTAACCTGTGTCGCTTTTTATTGCGGCCTGGCAGATTGGTAGATGGACCGAGTCAACATAAGAAGTTAGTTCAACAATTTTAAAATTGATAACGAAAAGCTGTAGGCAAACAAACAGACCAAAGACATTAATTGTGACGATATCAACCTATTGCTAAAATACACACTTTTTTTAGGTAAGCTCTTGTACTTTTCCACTATACACTTTTTTTAACACTTTGATTGATGTTGCTGTGAAAAGAGAAACCGGTTGGCTATAGTGTAACATAAAGTGTATATATATATCTTCACGCCAAGTCTCTTACAGGGTAGGCAGAGGGTGTTGAATGCCAAATCTTAATTGCCTGGCTTCCTCCACACTCATTACCCTTTTTATGACTCTTGTCATCACCCTCGGATAGTATCCGAGCAATTTGATCGTGGAATAATAATTTAGGTCTTCCCTTGTACCATCCATCCTCATCATCCATCCACAGTCACATTGTATATTTGCTGTATCAATATTTCATCTACCATTCTTTCCACATGACCAAACCGAAGTATGCCCTTTCTCATTTTACCACCAACACTTTCTTTAAATATCACTCTTCCTTGGATCTCAATGTTATGAATGCTGTCAACGAGCGTTACACCACAGAGTTTTCGTAGCGCTCTTATTTTAATCGCATTTATAAAACTCTCGTGTTTTTTCTGACCTACCCAACTCTCGCTTCCATTCAACAACGTTGGGACAGGGATAAACTATGCAAAACGAGTCTCACATTTTGACTCAAAACCCCGCTTTGAAACAGCTTACCCAGCATCCCATTCACACTATCCGCTGCACATACTTTTCTTTGTACATCGGCGGTGTACATTCCATCCCAGCTGTTGGTCCGGGCTCCTTTGCAGAATAGACCAACTGCCTTCCTGCCAGGCAGCTCGTAAAAGGAGATCATAGGCTTACCGTCACTAGCACGGTGACATCCTACTAGGTGATAGAATTTCGCAGCGACTCACCCGGATTGGTACCACCGCCTTACCTATTCCTGCCGCCGTAACGTCATGACGTGTTCCGGTTCGGAAGGTAAGGTAGCCGGTAAACTTACTTTAGCTCGAGGCCTAACATCCCGGGCTCAGGTTGGCAACGCACCATTAACACCTTTAGTGTCTCTAGGCGGCTATTTCTTACCATCAGGAAAACCGTTTGCTTGTTTGCCTTCCAATATCATAAAAAAGCACAACAAAGACATACAATTTCAATTTCATGAACCTTATAATATTTATTGTGTATTTTTATAATTATTTGTATACCAGTTCAAACTTTTTTTTTATGATGTTAGTGCATGTTAGTGACAAGCACTGACATTATCTAAAGGTATTTGATAGGTGATACCACGGTGATAGTGACATATAATTATGGCACTATTTTGAAACGGACACCACTTAGGAACGTTGGCATCGCATCTATCATACTCATATTACGCTACTCCACGGGCGGCAGATCGTTTGCCATTTGGGACAAACTTGTCCGTTATCATCCATTTGCTAAAAAAATATACAAAAACACACATAAAAATATACAAAAACACACATAATATGTAAGTCAATTGAACCCCTCGTTGGTTGAGAGGTTAGCCCACATGCCTAACTCCAGCTACCAACAGCAAGGCTCCAGTTCGATTCTCGATAGGAGCAGGCATTTGTGTGATGAATATTTAGACGTTTGCGTGTCTGTGTCTGAGTGATTATGAAATTTATCCTGGTATCTATTTAAGTACTTTTTCCTCATGTTGGTCTGGGTCAGCTGAGTATATTAGACCATCTCTCTCTCAAACATAGGAACATAGGTATCAACACAAGACCCCTGGTGGAAAAGTGCGGTGCAGAAATTTGTACGCGTAGGGATCCACCGCTTTACCAATTCCTGCTGCCATAATGACTCTGCCATAACATCACGGCCACAGGAGAGCGACGCACCTATAAAATCTATTACCTATGTCTATAGGCCAGGGTTATCTCTTGACTTCAGGATAACCGTGTGCTTGTTCGCTGTACATAAAAACACACATAAAAAAGTATTTCTATGTATTAGTATTTTTGACTAATACGCGTATATGCTTATGATATACAGTCGTGGTCAACTAATTAGGGACATGCAAGATAGTGAAGAACAATAACCGGTTATGTACATATAAATATAAAACCCTATTGATTTCTCAGTAACTATTATTTGCATAATTTGGTCCGATTATTATGCTTTAAATGGCTGTAAATAAAAGAATAAATAAATAGAAAAAAGTATTTAATATCAAAGGTTGAACATGTATTCAATTTTAAGGTATAATTCTGTAGCTGGACATTTAATTAAGGACAGTAAACTGTAATGAAAAACAGAGTTAAACAAAACTAATAATCTGCAGTATTATAATATCTTTAACAGCTCCATTTTATTACGTGTAAAATCAGTACCTTTGTTAGTAATTACCGCTTGACACCGATGTGGCATAGACATTATCAGTTTCTGGCATGTTTCGACAGGAATGTTTGCCCATGCCTCACAAAAAGCTTCATTATATATGTGATAAGTGGCTACTTTTTTCTTGATTTCGTGCCAAAAGTGCTCAATTGGGTTAAGGTTCGGGCTATTTGCTGGCCAATCTAGCACCGATACTGACTGACTGGTAAGAAACGACTTTACTGAACGGGCGGTATGTTTATTATCATGCTGAAACGTCCATATAATAGGGAGATGCTCCTCAGCATAGGGAAACATCGTTTCCTCCAATATTGCCTTGTATTAATGTTGGTCTAAGTTATCCTGAACTTTCCTCACAGGTCCCACTCCACGTCCAGAAAATGAACCCCACATTTTAATGTTTCCACCGCCATATTTCACCTGCTTTTTTGTGAATCTTGGATTCACTTCCGCTTTTACTGGACGCTGTACGTATTGCCTTCCATCTGAAGACATCAAATTAACCTTGGTCTCGTCAGAGAATAATACATGTTGCCATTGGGCGTAGATCCAATGTCCATATTTACGTACAAACGCCAAACGAGCATTTCTATGTTCTTTCTTCAACAACGGTACTTTGCGAGCCACTCTTCTGAACAACCCTGCTTCTACCAGACGTCGTTGAACGGTCCTTGCTGAGACACCAGCTCTTTCGTCTGTCCCAAACACTTCGTGTTTAATTAAAATAGAGCCTAGAAACGGATTTTTCTTAGCTAATCTGGTTATCATTCTATCTTCTTGCGGAGTTGTTTTTCTCGATCTTTATGTTCTGGGCACATTTAAATCTGTGTTATTGCGTCTGCATTGTATACCATAGTTTTTGAACAATTTAAATGTTCTGCTATCCTTCGGTATGGCCAACCATGCTCGACAACAAACTTCATGATAATTTTTCGTAGTGTTGGATCGCAACTTTTATTTTTACCCAATTTTCTTCAAAATATTTTTCAAAACAAAAAAAAAATAAATATCGGGATTGCCGCCAAAACTACCACGAAACAATAAGAAAAGAAGTAAAAAAGTATTGAAATTCAAATTTTGAAAATATAATGCAATATCTCAGTGTCCCTAATTAAATGGCCAGCCAGCATCATTTGAACAAACAGCATTACGATAATCTATCAGGCGTCAGCTATACTGTAAAGAGGTTTAATGTTTAAGAAGTTGTTATTGTTTGTATAATCGGGCACATAAATGACTAATTATACTTACATGTAAGAGATATGGAATATAGTTTAAACTCGTTGGAAAATAAAAAATAAATTCACAATTCGGTTTAACCAAAGAGTGTCCCTAATTAGTTGACCACCACTGTATATAATTTGCTTATTTTGGGGTCAGATTAAATCTTATACATTTAAATGAGCATAATTGGAATCTCGGAATAGCCTCAAACGGTTTTCATAAAATTTAGTATGTTGAGGGTTTCCGGGGGCGATAAATCAATCTAGCTAGGAATCATTTTTAGAAAATGTCATTTTATTCGTGTTTAAACTGAAAATTGTATTCGTGTTTAAACTGAAAAATATGACTCTTCCTGACATCAATTGGCGAATAATAATACTATTTTTTGTGAGCAATAAAGTTGTTCCAGCAGATGGCGTTGTTAAGTGACACGAAGTTAATGAGTTTTTGCTAAAAAAATACCAAGCAAAGCTCGGTCATCCAGGTACTTTGAGTAATTTGTCTAGGGATATTTATTTATTTGCTTTCGTACAAACACGCAACATTTTGCCATCTTCAGACAAAATCTTTACGTTTATTTTTGCTATAAGCAACCGCGACTTTTTATTATTCTATTTCCTTAAAGGAATTGCTATGTACATTTCCAAACTTTTTATAAGGCGGTTTGACGGCAGAGCTTCACGCAACTTCCAGTACTGTTTATTTATTGATCTGATACGTAGCTTTACCTTGAAACTTTTTTACCAATCTATCTACTACTGGTCTTGACATTATAGAGGCCAAATCCATACTATTATTAATCCTATTAATATTATAAATGCGAAAGTTTGTAAGTATGGATGTATGGATGTTTGTTACTCTTTCACGCTCGAATGGCTGAACGGATTTGTCTGAAATTTGGAAGACAGATAGATTGTGACCTGGATTAACATATAGGCTATTTTTAATCCCGATCGCACACCGGGTTTCTGTGAAAACGCGGGCGAAGCCGCAGGTAGCAGCTAGTGCAAAAATATGTTTGTTTGTTATTTCATATCGTAACGGATAAATGTTATGGTTATTTAATCGCCTCTGTGGTTTAGCGGTCCGGCGTCAGACTTGACTTGAGAAAAAGTCGAGATTGAAACTGCGGTTTCGATCCTTCGGTCAGGCAACAAAAACATTAGAATATATTTTTATTTTTTAGCACTTGCCCTGTGCTTGGGATAAATTTCTATAAATTTTTAAAGACAGAAAAAATTTCGCCCCAGACAGGATTTGAACCTGTAACCTTTCGTCTCAAGCCGACGAATGCTCTAACCAATTGAGCTACTGAGGATTCAAGTCCCGTGGCGAAATTTTTAATTTAACGCGGGTAGTTATGTCCTATAGATACACAATTCTGACATTCTGACATTCTGATACACAATTCTCACATTCGTCGGCTTGAGACGAAAGGTTACAGGTTCAAATCCTGTCTGGGGCGAATTTTTTTCTGTCTTGAAAAATTTATAGAAACATTAGAATATTTTAAATTTTCTAATAAAATAACGTTGCCCTGTACCCGGGACTGGACAGGTGCCCTTCGGCTTGTCGTGGGTGCCCTAGTCGTGCCTCTGTCGCATCTCATCTCTGCCTTCAACTCATTATCTGATCAAACTCATTAGGGGTAAAATTGATTCTATTAAAAGTAATGTTCAATAATAATTGATCGACCTTAGTGTTTGTTAAAGGGTATCACGTCGTTGAATGGTATCACGTCGTTGAATGTATACTAATAATAAAAATAAGAAAGGTTGTCTGTCTGTTACGCTTTCATGTCTAAGCAACTTTACGGGTTTAATGAAATTTTGTAGGCATATAGATAAACAGACCCGGGTTCAAATTTAGGCTATCTTTTTCAAAAATCAATATTTTAAGTTTTGTTACGTGTGATATTAGTCAACATCCACACTGGTCTCCTGATGGTGTCAGTCGTAGCCTATAGACATAAATATTATAGGTGCGTTGGTGTCCTGTGGCCGGGGTATTAGAACCATAATTCAGGTCTACCGACTAATCTACCTTCCAGACCAGAATATGACAGTCATTATTGTGGCAGGAATAGGTAAGATATCTTTAATGATAGAGTCTTAGCGGACGTTTGTAATTGCCGCATGTATCTTGTTGACTTAGACTTAGACTTCTAATGGTTTATAACACAAAGATCTAATTACAATTCGATTTTCATATACGGATAATGGCAAGAGAGATTGGGAGAGAAAAAATGGTCGGCCGTAGATTATAGACAATGACAGCTCTAGTCATAGACAAATGATGACTTGGTCTTCTTTGACACCGCTAGGCGAACCATCTCCGCTAGGCGTGAACAGGTAGATATAACTTTGCAAATTTATTCTACGCTGACAAAGTCGCGGATAGGTATACAGCTATATATTCTTCTATTTGAACACTTAATTTCGCTTAAAGTAATAAATTAATGTGACAGCAAACAAATCGTAAAGTGTCACGCAATGTTCAATAAGAACTTACTGCCACTGACTGACCTACAAGTTGTCCGCCCTTGAAAGTCACCAACCTATCCAATAAGCCTATGTTATAAGTGAGGTAATTTTTCCGTTATAAAATTAGTAACGTTGAGATTTATGATTCTACTAACGCAATAGCGTTAATAGCGCTAGCGTCTTCTGAATCAATAAGCGAATAAGGTACACGTTAAATATTATTTAGCGTTGGGAATCGATCTCAAAACCATGCAGATATTGACTTTAGTCATCTACGCCAACCCCTCGGCCAAAGTAGTAAGTTTTAAGATACCGACCTAATACAAAATAGTCTAAGCACCTCCTTTTTTAACTCCTCCTCTTTCTTTTTAATTTAATAAAATTCAACCAACATACATTATTAGAAAAAGTAGGTACGCCTACTACGCTACGCAGATGATACTCTCGTGGTAGCATGTGGGGTAAGCGTAACGAGCCATCACCGAAACAACTAAGATCTTTGGTCAAATAAAACAGCTAGGTCTGAAGGTGGCGCTTAGTAGTAGTTCGCGTAAGGCAATCCCTGCAGACTCCTGCTTACCAATTAACGACGTTGACATCAGGGTTGGATCTACTATCAATTAATAATAATAATAATTTCAGTGCTTACCGTTGATGTGTTCCGGTTAGGATGATAAGGTAGCCGGTAAACTTATTTTTGCTTGAGGCTTAGCACGCCGACCTCAGGTTGGTAATGCACTATTGATACTGTAGTTTTTTGATATTGTTGATACCTTATATATCTAGGCGGCGTGAATTTCTTACCGTCAGGAATATCATACCAATATTTTTTTTATTTATATACATACATACATACATACATACATATCTTCACGCCAAGTCCCTTACAGGGTAGGCAGAGAGTATCGAGTGCCAGACCTCACGATCCTGACAAACTTGTCTTGCTTCCTTCACATTCATAACCCTTTTCATACAAACACGCTGGTTTCGGAGACTCTTGACACCACCCTCGGATAATATCCGATTGATCTGATCGTGAAATGTCAGCCTTGGTCTCCCCGGGTACCTACATCCATCCACATTCGCATTGTATACATTTATATACATTTTTATAATAAATCACGTAATTCACCCGTAGCGTGATTATGAAGTATCTTCACGCTCATATCCTCGAAAAGATAGGTACATACACTAACTAAGGCACCCACGACTAGCCGAAGACACTAAATTTCACAATGTGTTGGTGGCCAGCCTGCCCGGTGACCAACCAGGCACATATGCAATCCCGGGCTACGTTATTTTTATTAAAAATTGAAAATACAAATTTTCTATTATTTTTTTATCACCCGGCCTCGGCAATACATCTGGGACCTTAAGAAGTCAAGTCCAACGCCGCGCTCTAGCGATATTAGACCAGATAGACTTATAAATAAAATTAGGTTGAAATCTGTTGATAGGGTTAAATTAAGTTACATTACAAAATTTTTTGTAATTAATGATTAATATTGAAGTGATCATAAAAATCATTAAAATATGAGTAATTAAATATTTATTTTTTATAAATATCTATTCGAATATTTGCACAAAAAATGTGGTAAAGGTATGCTTAAATTTTGTAAAATCTTTTTATCACACATGTTCTGCAAATAAATATTTTGTCATTTATTAGAATAATGAAGATTAATAGTATCTTCACGCCCATATCCCCGAAGAGGTAGGCAGAGGTACAACCAAGGCACCCACGACTAGCCGAAGACACTAAGTCCCACAATGTGATAGGTGACAAGCCTATCGCCAACCGGGCACATTTCCAATCCCGACCAACATTTTTTTTAATTAATAGTGAAAAATGATTAGTACCCAAGAGTAGTAAGTAATGCAAATGAGTGTAATAGCGCTTTGAGTTTTCTCTTTAATTTTTTTAGCAGTAAATATCAATTTATTCGGTCTTATATATTTATAGCCTGTTTGTCATATCTTTTACTTATTTAATGCATAACTTTCTTCGTTTTAAGTAAAATAGCTATCACCCATGCTTCAATTAGTTTAATTTATGGGAGACGTTAGTGAATAAGCACGTGGCTTTCCTGATGGGAACAGAACTGTGACCTATAAAAATAGGGATGTTTAGCCCATTGTGCAAGTCTACCGGCTCGAATAACCTCCGGACCGGAACATGGCGAAGTCATTATTACCGAGATATTATTTCAGAAATAATAAGACTATGTTGAATAATTATTAGTACTAGTGGACGCCGATTAGTCGAAATTCGACCAAAATAAATTTTAATATCTTGTTGATAAGAACGCCATCTTCATTTCTGAAAACCAACTACTTTGTTTCCAAACTGTATGGAGCGCCTTTTGTGATTTTTTATCGTTATCATCAATATATTTGTTTGTGTGTGTCAAATGTATGTTAGTGTAGGTAATGTTTTATTTATTGATTTAATGAACTTTATAAACATTATTATTGAAAAATATTTCATTAAAATATTTAGCGATCTGCACTTTTTCTACACATAAACTATAAGTGTGCCAAATTTTATGGTCCAGCGTCCGCGCAATTTTCGTAAAAAGAGGTCTAAAGTTTTGGTATTACGTATTAATATATAGATTCCTGTTTAATATAATTTCTTCAAATATTCTTATTTTTAAACGGTTATACATTTAACTTTTATTGGGGCTGTTTTTTAGGGTTCTGTACCCAAAGTGTAAAAACTAACCCTATTACTAAGCCTCCGCTGTCTGACTGTCTGTCTGTCTCCAGGCTGTATCTTATAAACCGTGATAGCTAGAAAGCTGAAATTTACAGAAATGATGTATTTCCTTTGCCGCTTTAACAAAACGTACTAACAAATTAAAAAAACATTATGGCGGGGCCCCATACAATAAACGTTTTTTTTTTTCGCATTTTTGCTCGCATATTAAAAACGGTAACAGGTAGACGCTTCAAATTTCCACAGAATATTTACTTGTATATTGACTTTGAAAATGAATAATTAAATAACAATAAAATAAATATTAAAGGGGGGCTCCCATACAACAAACGTAATTTTTAATGGATAGACGATAGTGCGGAACCCTTCGTAAGCGAGTCCGACTCGCACTTGGCCGGTTTTTTTAATTTCGTGTTGTAAATATGTGCCAAAAAACCTACTACATCTTTTCAGAGTTGTCAAATTCACTTCGTGCGAGTAACCTAAAGAAAAAATAATGTTATTAAAAATGGTCGATTCGCACATTTCTTTCAAGTTAAGTTTGTGCGAATCCTCCAATAGCCCATTTATTTAAACATTTATATTTATAAGTATGTATTTATTGACTCACATCAAAAACTTGTATTTTTTTAAATTCATTTTAAGGATTCCTTTTTGTTCAAAAGCTGGTGTTTCTTAATTCTGAAATATGGACAGAAAATTATGAGAAGTTTTCGAGTTATACCTATCAATGCGTATTTAATTCATTACGTTCATTTTTTTTTCAAGCACGGGACATTAAACTCAGAACTTAAGGCATCGAGGATAGGCGAGAACGTCGGTTATTAAATAATAATTAACGTTGGCAAACGTTAATTAATTGCTCCTCATGCCTATCTCTTATAAATATAATGTATCATTACATTAATTATTTTAAACATATTTTAAAATAAGAAAAAAGACAAGCCCGCTGAGTTACTTGCCGGATCTTTTCAGTGTGCGGCCTCGTTCCGATCCGGTGGTAGATTTATTATTGTACTAGCTGTCCCGGCGAACTTCGTTTCACCCGTTCAGTATGGGAAATAATAAAGTATTATTTTTTCCTTGTTTCCCTGCAACTTTCCTCGTTTTTCTCTTCATAAGAACCATCTCCTGATAATAACTAACACAATAATTAAAGAATTAGCCAAATCGGTTCAGTCGTTCGGAAGTTATACGCTTACCAACACATTTAGCGATTTATTTTTATATTATAGATAGAAACGTCACAAGTGCCTCTTGTAGGTTTATGTGAGATAAAGATATTATTATTATTATTATACAAAATCTCTATTTTAGAATTACCTTAAAACACTATTTCCTTTGTTTTTGATATTACATATACAAAATATGATGATTGAAAATATGTGGTTCGAAATTCAATTTGTTCACCTTCATTCCATTACAGATTATTATAAATATGAAACATAAATTTGTTATGAATCTACTCGTATTTCATTTATAATAGCAGATATTGGTCGAATTATATTTAAATTACTAATGATTTTAGAATTACGTTTGTTTATAGAGTTTACTCTTCACCGTGGTAATACTCTTTCTACTTCCATACTTGTCGCCTTTGTGGTCTAGCGGTCCGGGTTCGGACTTCACTTCTTGAAGCCCCGGGTACAATACCCGGATCGGGCAACAAAAAAAATAGAAAATGTTTATTTTCAATTTTCTAATAAAAATAACGTTGCCCGGAATTGGATAAGCTCTCTTGGCGATAGGCTTGCCTCCTATCACTTTGTGGGACTTAATGTCTTGGATATCCTGGTTGTGACTCTGCCTAATTCTTCGGGGATAAGGTTGTGTAGAAACTTTCATTCATATTTCTTATTCACATAAATTTGTGATAACAAAAATGTCACGCAACGTTCTGGCATAACTCAAGTTAGCAGTGTTCACATCCAACCTGTACTTAAAAGTTGTCAACCTACCCATAACAAGCCCAAGTTATGAGTGGGATATTTTTTTCATTACAAAATGAGTCCTTCAAACTTTCATGATGCTATAAACGCGATCTGATTAGTACTGAACCATTTATGAGGCACGATAAAGTGAAACATTGGGTGTGGAATGTTGACACCATTTTCATTTCAAAGAAATCTAATTTGCCCCGTTTTCATAGTTTATGTTTAATACATTTGAATATTAAAATGATTTATTCAATATTCAGAGCCGTTCAGTTTGTACGAAAAAAAAAATGATTTTCCAAGTTTCTTCGCAGTTTTAAACCGTCCCTGGACTTTCATAAATAATTCAAAACTAAAACTAGTCCTTAAGAAGTAATGCGCATATAAATATAAACTAGCCGACCCAGCAAACTCCGTATCGCTTGACATTAACAGCTACTACATAATACTTTACGCTCCGCTAGTAGCACAGTCTGCCGGATCCAATGTGAAACATTCCAAAATCAACGACTACTTACAAATAAAAAAATATTATAAAAACGTTTCCAGTCCACTTGAAAGGTTTGTATAATATTTTTTAGGGGATTCGAGAAATCCCCTTGAACAAACATAAAATTTCATCGAAATCGCTCCAGTCGTATAAGAAGAGTTCAGTGACATATAAACTACCCTAAAACATGATATTTAAGGCGGTAGGTCCATATCCGGACAAGTTGCTACAAAGCACTCTACCACTAGTTTTAACCTTGTAGCATATGGTAGTTAGGATTAAACCTAATTATATTTAAAAATTTTGTTCAAATATTAAAACATAATATGTTACAAATCTTAATAATAAATATGTATAATTTTTAAGATATTTGCACACCATAATGTGGTAGAATATGTTGGTATTAACAAATATCTTTTGTTACAGCTTTTAACAAACATTTTCGGCAAATAAATTTCATTTGTCAAATAATTAAACTAGTTATAAATATAAATAATTGGCTTAAAAGTTAAAGTATATGTAATTAAATAACATTTTTTATCAATATTAAAATATTTGCACACCAAAATGTGGTTGAATATATTGATATACTTAAATATTTTTTGTAATATCTCATTAATAATAATAATAATAAATTATCTTCATTTCACGAACCAATTATTTAGGTAATAAAATGTAATTTCCTTAATGAACAACATTAACATACATAAAAAAACATAATTAAAATAACACATACTTAAAATAACATAATTAAAATAATAACTTCTCGTATAGCTTTAACATTATCTTTTTCTGTTATTGTACGTTTGTCATATAATTAAGTATTATCTCTAGTATATTTCAAGAAAAATATCCTTTTCATCCTTATATATTTGAAGAAAAATATATGCTAATATTTTAAGTTTCAATAAACTATATCAACACAAAAATTATCTGCCCAAGCCCAAAAATAAAGAGAGCCATGTTCATGACACAAATGCCTGTGTTCATCAGATCTGGTTAAGTGATATATCATATAAATTTGCTACTTTGTGTTGTAATGTATTTTCAAATGATTTAGTTCAGCAAACTAATAAATTAAACTGTTGAAAACTTTGGAGTTGAAAAAATATTGTGGAAACAGAATATTAGATTTGAATTGCTAAGAGGCTTAATTTAACGGCGATCCGATTTGAGTGACGACAGATAAACCAACAAGTTATTATGGACTTGTCGACTTCAAGTTTTAAAAGTACCCAATATAAATTCTCGAAACTTCTAAAATTGACATCTGAATAGTTTTAATATTAATTAATTTCATTTTCATTCTCATTACAAGGAGTTTCCTATGTTCCTCGAAACTTCTAGAATTGACATCTGAATAGTTTTAATATTAATTAATTTCGTTTTCATTCTCATTACAAGAAGTTTTCTATGTTATTGATATCCCACTGACTATTTTGTTTAATTCGTTTTGTCATTTTTTAATCAAATTGATAGGATTAATCCAAAAAGATCGAAAATTTACAATTAAGAGGTCGTACTTTTAATAAGTTTTTGTAAATTCACTAAG
>NJDC01004478.1:52837-79611 GCA_002245475.1 Calephelis virginiensis
GACCACAGAGGCGACTATGTATGTTTAACATGCATGTAAATTAGTTTTATATCTAAAAGTTCAACTACAAAAAAAATTGGTCATTTTCGAAAAAGGTTGTTTGCCATTATCAACATAAAACAAAGGCGTATTTTTATAAGTAATCTGACCAAGCCTTCAACAATCACTTTAGCTGTTACAACCCGAGACAGTCCATCCATTCGATATATACTTGTAGTTAAGTGCTCCCGAGGGATATCTTGGCAAATATTTATCAGCGCTTCAAACGGAAACGTCGAGACTAATGGCTCGTGCCTGAACCGCGCGTGCCTCATTAGAACCTCTCAAGGAAAACGTAGATCAATTTGTCGCTTCGACTTTGTTTAACTGCTAGTAACTTGCTTAGTCTTGGTAAAAACAACGAATTTTTCGATTGCGCATTTTAAAATTTCTCGTAATTTGATATTTCTCGGACATTGAAATTTGCCTCTGTGGTCTAGCGGTCCGGGTGTTGGACTTGACTGCATGAGGTCCTGGGTTCGAATCCCGGGTCGGCCAACATTAAAGAAAATTGGATTTTTCCAATTTTCTGATTTTAAAAAAACGTTGGTCGAGATTGGAAATGTGCCCGGTTGGCGATAGGCTTGCCACCTATCACATTGTGGGACTTAGTGTCTTCGGCTAGTCGTAGGTGCCTTGGTTGTACCTCTGCCTACCTCTTCGGGGGTATGGGCGTGAAGATACTTTGAAATTTCTCGATTTACTCTTCTTGAAATATTATTTCGATAGGGTCAGACTATACATACTCACTCGACCGCCTTGTTGGTCGAGTGGCTAGTGTACACGCCTAACTAAATTGACCAACCGCGAGGCTCGGGTTCAATTCCCGACGGGGGCAGGCATTTTAAAATTTTAGCAAAACTCAGTTTGTATGTCCTTAATAATGTCTTTTAATTATTCCATAAAAATGATAAATAAAAAATATATTTAAATGCATTTAAAAGAAAACCCGTAAATTCCCCGTGTTGGTCCGGGCTCCTTTGTAGAATAGACCATCTGCCTTCCTGTGCCACGCAGCTTGTAAAAGGCAAGCATAGGTTTACCGTCACTAACACCGTGACCTCTGACTAGGTGGTAGAGTTTCGCAGCGACTCACCCGGATCACCGCCTTACCTATTCTTGCCGCCATAACGTCATGACGTGTTCCAGTTCAAAGGGTTACTTTTGCTGGAGGCCTAGCATCCCGACCTCTAGTTGGCAACGCACCATTACCACCTTAGGTGTCTCTAGGCGGCGGGAATTTCTTACCATCAGGAAATCCGTCTGCTTGTTTGCCTTCCAATGTTATAAAAAAAAATACATGGGGGATCTAGCTCTCCCCCATGAGTGCATAAATGTGGCCGGAAATAACGAGTGGTGCAAATTGTTAATATCGTTGACTAACACTTGGGCTTAGTTTCAATTTGTGTGACTTGTACACGGATATTTATATTTATATTATATTTAAAAAAAAATCTATCTATTCTTCGTAGAACGTTAATTAAAAACACCACAAGTTGAAAAGTTCGAACTCTGACTACGATAATTCTCTTTTTGTATTACGATATTAATATATTTTCTCAAAGTTAGGAAAACTAAAATAAACTTCGTAAAACTTGCCGTCTAAAATCTAAAAAATCATCTTCATAATTTATTTTTCCTAACCACCGCTCTACCACTTCGACACCCTTCCTTGGTGGTTGTGTGCCGTGCCTTAAATCGCCCGGATAGAGATCTGCCACCTTACCTATTCTTGCTGTCACAATGACAGGGGTATGCTCTGGTTTGGAGGGTAGGGTTGTTGGTGGACTTGATATTTGGCCTAACACTCCGGTCATAGGATAGCGACGCACTTACAACTAAGATTTTTCAATTGATAACCTCTCTTATCATCAGAAAAGAAAACTTGATAGTTATTATACTACATAAATCAAAAACTAATTACAAACCTAACTTTCAAACAACACTCCAATAGATGTCTAATGTTGACCATTTTGTATTGAATCTTATCCATTTAACAGTAATCATTGAGCACCCAATTACTTACGTTATTTTCACGAAGTGTTGACTTAACTCCTGTAAAACTTTTGCATAAAATATAATTTGGCAACACAAAGTTCTATTCGTCTCTGTATCTTTTTGTTTTTAAGTAACACAAAATAGGTTTGGACAGTATGAAGTAGAATAGGTATCAAGGACATCCAATTATTTGCAGCAATTACTGAATCTCAAACATATAGGGAAAAGAATGCTTAAAATACTTAAAATGTTTAAAATGATGCAAAATTTCAGATTGCTTAAATACGTAACCGCGTTTTTTTTTATTTATAAAGATTACGTACAAATGTCATCGAAACATGTATGTTTTTTTTATATATTTAATATTGAAAGGCAAACAACCTTACGGATTTCCTAGTGGTAAAAAATTCAAACAGCCTAGAGACACCAAAGGTGGTAATGGTGCGTTACACACCTAAGGCCGGGATGTTAGGCCTCGAGCAAAATTTAGTTTACCGAATACCTTGTCCCCAAACAGGAACACGTGAATCGCAATGGTAACTACAACCGATGAATAGATTCTGACGTAGTTTATTTTTTAAGTTTAAGGGAACACCCTTATTAAAACTTTTACTTTTGATAAAAGGAATACTATAAATAACTTTGATCTGCTACAAATTATAGGTTCCCGGAGATGCAATTTGAAAGAAAAAAAGAGGAGCACGTAACAAAGACGTTGCCTTTTCTCAAGATGTTCGTTATCGCACTGCCAAGACCCGGTTGTAAATCCTTCCGCTTTGTATCAGCCTTTACGGCTGACTGAATTTATTCGCGACCCAACACTTCAAGAGCTTGTGGAAATTTTCGCTGTGAAAAATTCAAGATTTTCGGTAAGATTAAAAGTTTTGAGCTCATGCCACCGATAAGTTGTGAAGTGATGATATATTTAGATAGAGATAGGCAGAGGCACAACCATTGCACCCACGACTAGCCGAAGACACTAAGTCCCACAATGTGATATCCAATGCCGAGCAACAGTTTTTTTTATTAGAAAATTGGAAAAAACTTTTTTTTGTTGCCCGACCCGGGGTCCGAACCAGGAACTTAATGCAGTCAAGTCCAACAACTGAACCACTAGACCACAGAGGTGAGAGGGAAGCTATTAAGCAGATTATTTTTTTATACAAAGCTAGTGCTTCGGCAAACTTCGTTCCACCCACGTTCCACGTTTGTATGGGTAATAATAAAACGTTTTTCCTAGTTTGCATACTGTCGAATGGGATAAAAAGTATTATATATCCGTGTCATCGTTTTAAGCTACAGCTTTATCAATTTCCAGTGATACCATTTCAGCCGTTCTCGAAATGTAAATAGTATAACTAAAACGACTTTCTTACGTATATAACGTAACTTAGTCGGGTAATAAGTTCTTTAACATAAAAAAAAAACTTTTCAATTGTGCTGGCCACAAAACGGTTGCTAATTTTTTTTTGGTTAATTTGCTCCTTTCTGAGGCCGGTTAAGACCTTCAGGCCATGCTGCCACGTCTTCCGTATTAATTAATTCTTATACAGTCATTAGTCACATGTCTTCCGTATCAACTATTTCTTATACAGAAAAAGTTACTATTTACAAAGTCACGTCAGGGTCTTGAGTAAAGCAGTGGTCACTTTACACAAGCTCACTTTGGGAGAATTGGAGGAAAGTCACGATACACTAATTCCTTCACGATTATTTCATTTGTGCACTTTCAATGAACAAAAACTAATGTCCACCTAAATTAACTATTTTTACTCATAATTTACACTAAATTCAATAATTGTGAAAAAATTACGACCATCTTCATTCACGATGGCGCCAAAACCTTGGTTCTTAATTTAAATTTAGACATTTTATGAATTGACGTTTTATTAAATATGGAGTGGACGCTTAAAGAAGACCGTGTCGCAGCTATCGCGCTGCATCGATGTGGTTAAACACCAACTTAAATTTTTGATATAATGAAGACTCAAGTTTGGAAGATACACATACCTTTCCGTTTATCGTTGCCTATACAAACAGCAGGAATTATATTTCTAAAAACTTAAACTTTGTATATTATGCCCCATATGTCGATTCCTCCGTGTTCGTCATGGTCCTCTATAATAGGTCTATTTGAATAGGTCAAGCTCTAGCAGCCATATGTGTACAAGCGGCTTATGAGACACCAGCATAAGTTAAATGGGTTACTCATTGTCAAAAGACCTGGCCCGGGGTCATGCAGCACCAACTATTCTAACATATTGCTTGTATGGTACTTGCATGGTACTGTCATGTACCAATTTGGTAAGATAGATCGGCAGTGGATTTGTACAAAAGGTCTTATACCCCGACCACGCGACTTGAAAAACAAATTCAGTAAGTACCACGTCGCTATTTGTGCATGTTTTTTTATGATATTGGAAAACAAACAAGCAGACGGATTTCCTGATGGTAAGAAATTTACGACACCTAAAGACAACAAAGGTGCCAATGATGCGTTGCCAACCTGAGGCCGGGATGTTATACTTCGAGCAAAAGTAAGTTTACCGGCTACCTAACCATCTGAACCGGAACACGTCAACGGCAAGCATTGGATAAGAAATTCACGCCACCTAGAGACCCCAAAGGTGGTAATGGTGCGTTGCCAACCTGAAGCCGAGATATTAGACCTAGCGCACAAAAATAAGTTTACCGACTACCTTACCCTCAATGGCAAGCATTGAAGTTATGGCGGTAGGGATAGGTAAAGCGGTGGTACCAAACCGGGTTAGTCGCTGCGAAACTCTACCACCTAGTGAGATTGTCAAGGTGTTAGTGACAGCAAGCCTATGCTCGCCTTTTACGAGTTGCTTGTCAGGAAGGCAGATGGTCTATTCTGTAAAGGAACTCGGACCAACACGGGGAAACATCTTCTTTCGAAAGATAGAAAATGATTTTGAAATGGTCCTACAAATATTTTATCAGTACTCTATTGAATTAAGTACACTTAAATTTATCCAAAACTAGCTGTCCCGGCGAACTTCGTTCCACCCGTTCAGTATGGGAACAATAAAGTATTATTTTTTCCATTTTCCCAGCAACTTTCCCAATTTTATCTTTATTAGAACCTTCACCTGATAATAACTAACACAATAAAAAAAGAATTAGCTAAATCGGTCCAGTCGTTCGGAAGTTATGCGATTACCAACACATTTAGCGATTCATTTTTATATTATAAGATGTATGCATAATTAAGTATAACTCAATTATTGGTCTTAAGTCTAACTCAATAGTCGGATCTTAATAAAATTAAAATTAATACAGGATCATCTCGGAGACGTGACATATCTTTCTTAAAAGAACCATCAAAATGGGTTTTCTGTTGACCAAGCAATCGCGTGACAAACGTACAAAAAATTAAAATACATTCAGTCGAATTGAGTACCTCCTCATTTTCAAATCGGTTTAAAATAAAAAAAAACGACGTATCATAGTTCACGTGATCATTTCGTAGTCAGTAGCCACTCTACAAACATTGTTATTAATTTCCGCTAGCTCTCCGTATGAAAAAGAAAGGCTGTAAATCGCATTGTCCAGAAAGATAGGAAAATATAAATTTCTTTGATTCAGACCATATTTCGTTTCAAGTTCGATTTCCGAAATGATATCTACAAATTTTACTCAAGTTATTTTATATTTGAGTTCGCAGACTTGAGGTTTTTATTTAAGGTTTTCTTTTCACTTATGTGTTTATTTCTCTATGTTTTATAATCTACCACAGAATTACGAATGTGTAGCTCTTACTTAGCAAAATAAAATACTGTTTTCCTCTTTAGTGTATTATTTGGGGTGGTTTGGGTCTTCTGCGTAGAATAGATCATCTACTTCCTTGCCTGGCTGCTCGTAAATGGTGAGCATAGTTTAGTCAGTCATTACCTTCAAGGAACTACTTATATGTATTAGACAACAGACCAATTACTTCCGCCTGCGCATGACAGTGTTTTTTCGCACTACCGTCCTTACCGCCCTTTGGCTAGCGTTGGAGATAAGCCTAATACCTTGTTCCCTCAGTAGAACCACAGTATTAAGAATTCTACCTACTTTATTAGTATTAGTTATTATAAAAAAAAAGTAATTAAAAAACGAATAGTAATATAATTGAGATGATATCGTTTATTATCCCGTCTTACGTCTGCGCTCAATTTGCGCATTTCTGAAGAGCTATGTTTACTAAAATCGAGGTGCTTTATGCAACAAATGCCTCGCGAAGTTGTTCAATCTGTATGAACCCGTCAAATCCCTCCAACCTTAAGGACAATTTAAAAGAGATCAATCTCTATGGCCCAAGGGACCAATAACTGTCAAACTTGTCGTCAATGTATTGCTTCTTTGTAAATCTCGTGACAAAGTTGCTTATTTATTGGAGAAAATGTAAATTTTAGATTACATTTGAAGGATGGGATTTTGCTTTCTGACACGAAATTAATTTAAAACAGGATTAAAATGTTTAAAATAAATAAAAATTCCCGTCGTTTTATAGAAAAAACACATATTAGTCACACACTCTTATGAGGCCTTTTTATACAATTTTTTTCATGTTTTGTAAAACTTTCTGGATTATTTTTTATGATAATGGTAGGCGAACAAGCAGACGGATTTCCCGATGGTAAGAAATTCACGCCGCCTAGAGACAGCAAAGGTGGTAATGGTGCGTTGCCAACCTGACGCCAGGAATTTAGGCCTCGAGCAAAAGTAAGTTTACCGGATACATTACCCTCCGAACCGGAACACGTCAACGGCAACCGTTGGACGTTATGGTAGCAGGCATAGGTAAGGCGGTGGTACCAATCCGGGCGAGTCGCTGCGAAACTCTACCATCTAGCAGGATGTCACGGTGTCAGTGACGGTAAGCCTATGTTTGCATTTTATAAGCTGCTTGGCAGGAAGGCAGATGGTCTATTCTGCAAAGGAGCCCGGTCAATAACGGGGAACACGGATCATATGACCGTTGCATAAATTACTGAAAATTAGGAACGTAGATAGGACTTTCTTGTTTGAGAGGATTGTAACGTCATCAGTGCTCATCATTATGTCGTTCCTTGTTAAAGGGTAGGGTAGCCAGAACATGTAGTTTTATTAATGTTGCAATAGTTCAGCTGTCCAAATTACAAGATTATCCTGCAGTATGGAATTGTTACTTCCCCTCATCATAAAGATTTTTTTAGTAAATGAATGTGACAAAAATCTCAACGAAAAATATGCAAAAATATACCTCAAATGTAACTAAAATTAACAACTTAACTTACATAATAAATAATTGTCACTCTTGTCTAACTTTTCTCAATCTCGTTGACATTAGCATATAAGGATATAAAATACCCTACTAACCTAGTACTACTACTAACTACCCGCGTTAACGGGTAAAAAAGGAATTAAAAATTTCGCCACGGGACTTGAATCCTCAGTAGCTCAATTGGTTAGAGCATTCGTCGGCTTGAGACGAAAGGTTACAGGTTCAAATCCTGTCAGGGGCGAAATTTTTTCTTTCTTTAAAATTTATAGAAGGATATAAAATAGCATGTATCTATCACACTCTCATTTAAATAAACACAAACAACTTTTTAATTTATTACACCTATTAGCGGGATATATATATTTTTAATAAATTCTTATAAAAAATGTTTTTAAGTAACGGATGCGACTAACGTGTGTATAACATGTAAACTTTTATTAATATTGCCTAGCTTTTAACAATTTATTTTTAAAAACTACTAATGGATTCGGTTAGTAGCCATTGAAATTATAGTTACTTCCCTAGCATATACCCAATTCCAAGCGATGTTATTTTATTAGAAAATTGAAAATGAACATTTTAAATCTTTTTATAAAGTAAATTGTCATGAGATTGTAACCATACTATTACAAACGTTTCCCTGTGTTACCTACTTTATATAATGGAAATAAACAACTTTTCGCAAAGTTGCATCAAAATTTGGTGGAGATGATGTTGATAACAGGAATATTCCTTTCTAAAAATTATTACATGAGTAAGGTCTGTCGCAAAAAACCAAGAAGATTTAGATTTGACGAGAGTGTTCAGCACACATATCAAGTCGGAAAGGGATCGTCACCGTATCGCTTCGAGCCGTTCTTTATTGTTTATATGAAACTAAAAACTGCAACGCACAGGGATCGGAACCGTAACGTAATCGCCGCGCCTCGGAACAGGCTCGCGGTCGGCGAGCGCGGTTTAGCCGTAGCCGAGTTGATGTATAGGAGCTGCTGATACTGTTTGGTTACGTGCATACGTTAAGTTGACGCTTGGTTGACGACGAGGCGGAAGGCAATACGGTGACGATCCCTTTCCGGATTGATATGTGTGCTGTGGCCTATAGACGAATACTTGCTAATAATCACAGTCTTAGATTTATCCAACACATTAAGGCCCCATACTTAGTCAGCCAGAAGAGCCAATCAGCGCACTCCCCCGTTCTATGATTACTATGAAATATTGCACTCTAAACTAAATGTATTAAGCGCCAAATCTTTATTTTTGACACTATAAAAGTAATTTGAAAAAAATATAAAAACTGAAACAGTTATCTTTTAGGTATAATACTTATCTATGTTTATGTTAAATCTGGTGTCGATAGTTTCATAATTGAAGTAGACAGTTGGGGTTTGCTTTCAAAAAAGGGTTAACTTTTTGATTTTTTTCTATCGAACAAAGTGAAATGAATCGTGTTTTGGAAACACTAGTCTTATAAAGCATATTAATGTTAATCTTGTGTATTTTTCTCGCCAAGATCCATAATTGCTTTGTTTGAAAAAAACAGTATATTGCTGACGTATTTTAGCATACATGGCCCCTTAACGTTTTAATCACGTAAAGGCGGCATGAATCTGCGGATATCAGTTAATTCGTCTTTTTGCCTTTTCTATGCTTATTTGGTTTATTTCACTATTTTTCTTGACCCATTCTCGAAAAATCATCTGAAAAAGAATCACTTTTTAGAATCACTTTTTTTAGACAATTTTTACAGCCATTGCCAGAACGTCAAAAAACTACTTAAATAAATATTTTTTTTGCCCCAAGACGGGGTGGCATCACCCCCTAAGTAAAACAACCAACGTCTTAAATAAAAGTGCGTTATTTAAAAATTTTCAATCAAAAAGTCATAACTACGTAGTTTTATTATTTTAATTGATAAAATACATATTATATAAAATTTTCGGTGTAATTCTCTTATCCGAGTTCCGGAAAGTCGTTAAATAAATCACCAGAAGTATGCACATCCGCGTGTTTTATTTAAAGCGACAGAAGATAATTCAGATATTTCCCAGCGGTAACGTAACACCAGCTTTAAACAATATGAAAATGCTTTTATCGAAATGGATTTCGAATTTCAACACTGGAAAAACTAAACAACCGAATCTTTTTACAAAATTAAATTTTATTTTATTCATGCAATTTATTACTTTTATTTGTTTTAAGATTTGCATGAAATTCTATACCCAATATAGCCACACATTTTAGCAGACTCCAAAAAGGAGGCTATGAATTGTGCCTGTATATATTTTGTGAGCAATAACGGAAAGATTTTAATGGTTTTTGAAGTGAAATCTTCTTGAGCGTTGCGCACTTTTTTTTGGAATGGGTAAAAACTTCTAAACTCGCATTAGGACACGTGACCTGATCGAAAATTCGTAAGACGGCACAGGGGGCTTGCGCGAATGTTCGTGTGACAACACGAAACACGTGTTTGTGTACGACAGCAAATAAATAAATATTGTATTTTACCACATAAATTATAATACTTTCATACTGATAATTAAATCAATTTTTGCAAAATTATTTGTAACCATTACAAAATATCAAAAATGCACAATATTCAAGTTTTCACTTTTGCCGGCACTCCCGGAGTGCAACCCGTCGTTTTTTGTTTGAGAGATAAGTAATGAAACCGAGATGTTCAAATATCAATTTTATAATTTTTATTGAGTTTTTTAGTAATAATTAATAACACGGAAATTTTCACGCTTTACACTCAAGACTCGACAAAAATTTATTAAAAAAAAAATTTCAAGCCCATATCCCCGAAGATGTAGGCAGAGGCACAACCTGGGCACCCACGACTAGCCGAAGACACTAAGTCCCACAATGTGATAGGAGGCAAGCCTATCGCCAACCAGGCATATTTCCAATCCCGAACAACATTTTTTTAAGAAAATTGGGAAAACGCAATTTTCTTTGAGTTGTCCGACCCGGGATTCGAACCCGGGACCTCATGCAGTCAAGTCCAACAACTGAACCGCTAGACCACAGAGGCGAACAAAAATTTATGTTTTATGTATATTCAGAAACGACATGTTCGATATTGCTAAAATTTATGGGACCAGTAGTTAATAATGTTAGTGTCTTATTTAACCAACTTAAAAAAAGAAGTGGTTCTACTGTCTGAATTCTGAAGAATTCTCTGTAATTTCTGAACCAATTTTTTTAATGAGTGTACTTTCAAGGTGATTCTATTGCCACCAAATTTATATTTTATGACGGAATCCCAGGAAAAACGTGGAAATATTTATCTTTTTTATACTTTGTATGAAAGTCGGTTTCTTGCAGTTTTGGTCCGCTTAAAATACTTTAAATGAAGCAGCACTTGCACTGTTTCAAGTATCATTATTATATAAATAGCCTTAAGGTTTCGCATTTTACATCACAAGAAATACATAAAACAGTACAAGTGTTTCTTCATCTTAATATGAATATTGCAAAGATTCACCAAGCGCCGATGTTAGAAAGATCAAAAAATGAATTACATTCGATTCGCTGTATTTGCAGTTTCGCTGCGCTTTAATTATGATTACACCTATCACATTGGCAGTCGTAACGATAGCTTATACGCCTATCACCACAGAACATTCACGTGGCCCGGATTCTGTTAAAATCACTTACAATAATGGCGATGGTTTGCTAAAATTTACTTTTTTGGTAAGCTCAATAACACTTCATGAACTTCTCTAAATTTTACTATTTATACACTGGAGTTTTTGAAATAATTAATAACAAAGAGAATTTATTCACGACGCAATCGAGATTGGTGTTTTTTTTAAGTTCATTATCTTAATATATACAAATTACGTGTCACGTTGTTTGTCCGCGATGGACTTCTAAAGCTAGCTAGGCTAAGCTGCTATGTCTTCCGTAATAATTAAGTCTTTATTTCAGTCATTAGTCACCATTTACAAAGTAATGTCAGGGTCTTGAGTAAAGCGGTGGCTTCGTTACTCAAGCTCATCAAGTGAGATTAGGCGGCAGCGAGGAAATACACGATACACTAATTTTTTCATGATTATTTCATTTGTGCACTTTCACTGAACAAAATTGTACAACCAAAATTGACTAATTTCACTCAATTTCACACGAAATTCAACAATTATGAAAAAATTACGACCATCTTCATTCACGATGGCGCCAAAACTCCGGTGTTTTTTTAAGTTCATTTGACCCTTTCTGATACCGGCTAAGACATTTAGGCCACACGTCTTCCGTATTAAATAAATTCTTTTTCTTCTTATTTATTTTCAATTCACTCCTTAAGTTTTTTATTATTTTGGTTCCCTTAGTTATTTCAGAGGTCATGTTTTAGTACGTCTTTAGTTGGTAGTTACTAAAAGTTTTCATGTTACGTTTCTCCGTTAATTTCTTTTATTATACGTCATATCTTTGAATTCCTGATTATTTATACACAAATTATAAAATTAAAATGTTGAATGATAAAATCATCTTCTTTCACGATGGCGCCAAAATTTCTACGTCTATGTATAAGTAATTTTTTTAATCTCTTATTTTTCCTGTATCTCTTGTACCAGTTTTATGTTAATAAGTATTTAAACTCATTACGTAATATTTCATTTCTTTTTCTGGTTTCGTCTTCAATCTTCTTTCTTATCCAGGCCTCCGCCTCTTCTGTCGTGACAAAACACTGAAAACTCCAATTTTCTTACTGTCAAATGTCACATCTTGTACTACAAATTGAGTTTAATTAAGTTGTGTTATTATCTGTATAAAAAGTTGAAGGTAAATTCACTGGTATTTTTTGTAGCAGTACTGAACAAGAGTATGTAAATACTACGTAACAGTAATCGTAATCTACTAAACGTGTAGTTCTCTTACTAGTCTGTGTAGTTGTGGCAGCACAAAGCTAGTAATATTTTTGGATTGACATAAAAATTCGAGTTAATGTTTAACTACGTAGAAAATCTAGTTTGTATAGACACAATCGCATTTTACAGAAAAATCTCGAAATTAAGATTTCAAGTCATAGGTAGTCTGACTATTTAGATGATAGTACTAAAACACCATTACTTTACCATTTAATGCCACCTAAAAATCTGTGATTGCAAGCGTTGTGTTCCAGCTTATATGATAAAACAATCTCAGTTATAATTTGCATTTGTTTTATTACTCGAAATAGGAATTTACTTAATTACGTTAACACATTTGATAAATATGCTAAAATCATTAAGTGTATAATAAATTTTCATTATAGTACAATTTTAATGAAACAGAAGCATCGTTTTCATACTTGGTGCCAGGCTTGAAAGCCTACTTAATTAGTGTTTAGAAAAACAACATCTTATTCTGACAAATAACAATTCATTTGAGCAAAGACACTGTTTTTATGTCAAAGTAATTATTTAAGAGGATTGCAGTGAAAAGATTTATGAGTAAACATAACGTGACACGATTTCTTTACTAAGTTATTATTTTTATATTTGAACTTACAGAAAGTAAGTTTCTATTTTTTAGTTAAGCTGCTAAACAAAGCCTGTTTTTTTAGTATTTTTTCGAGTCACTCTTGTATTTTCTCTATTTAAATTGCCCTATCTACCTACCTACTAAATAATTAAATTTACCGAAAAAATACTGAATATTCTTTAGTCGTCTCATTGTACATATTAACGAGAGAAAAGTTAATTGGTTTGTAAACGTAACATTGAAATCAATATTGACCTACATCTAAGATGTTTTTAATAGATAAACATACATGGATATTTAAAAAGACATCCATCTATAATTTGGTCCCAGTCTAAGCACTTTTTTGGCACTCAAACTGTGCAATATCAATTAGTCTACTTATATTCATGAAATTTACTAAATACGTAAATATTTTCCTTGGAAAGCTCCACAAATTTTAAAGTTTCACTTCAAAATTTGTGGAGCTAAGTTTGAAAAAGTCTTTTATTTCAATTAAAACACGACGATGTTAAAAATGTATTTTGAAAGGGTTGGAATAGAGAACCAAAATAATTCTATTAGTTATTTTAATTCTTTTACAAACAAAATAGACTATAAAAAATATCCTCTTGACAATTTACGCGGATTGATTTGGCCCAAAGTAAGCGACATTTTGTCAAAGACGCTAATATACATAGAATCATAATATTAATACGTGTAGCAAAAACTTTAGACCAATTCTTAAGAAAATTGCGCGAACGGAGGAGTACGAAATTTGGCACACTTATAGTTTTTGTGTAGGAGAAGGGCAGAATATTTTTCAGTTAAAATGCTTATGAAGTGCATTACATCAAAAAAAAAACATTACCCACACTACCATGTATTTGAAACACACAAAAATATATATTGATGATAACGATAAGAGAACACAGACGGCGCACAAACTATTTATTTATTTAAACTTTATTGTACACAAATAAAAATTGTGAGTACAAAAGGCGAAATTGATACTTGATGCCAAATAAACAAAAACAGAGAATAAAACAAATAAATTGGAATTTTAATGTACGAGTACATACAAATAAAATAATTCAGTAATATATAACTACGTAGCATACTATATAAATTATGAATGGATGATTATAGATACAATGCACATAACATACATAATATAAATAAAGTAGACAGCAAACAAGACAAAATTTCTAATCATACATAAATATAAATAATATGAATAGAGTTTAGAGATAACATAGTTGGTCTTGATAAATGAAGAATAAAAGATGTAAAATAAGCCTTTATTTTGCTAATTCCGCGTAAGCAGTGTAACCGTTGTGGCAAATAATCCTCCAAACGACACAGAATGTGACAAGCCTAACTGACGTTCCCACCACCCACCTCCGCGACCACCTAACGTCAGTTAGGCTTGTCACATTCTGTGTCGTTTGGAGGATTATTTGCCACAACGGTTACACTGCTTACGCGGAATTAGCAAAATAAAGGCTTATTTTACATCTTTTATAATGGATTTCCGCAAAGTAACGCCTGATTCAATAAAATAAATGAAGAATAAAAAAAGAATTAAAAAAGATATTAAAATTAATTATGGAAGGATTTCGACCAATGGGCGTCCACTGGTTACTAATAAATAAATGTTTGTCCCAGTCCGGAATTCAACCCAAACCATGGCTGAAATTATGAGAAAATATTCGCATCAAAATTATGCAAGTTGCAAGGTACTGTAATGAATTTATAACAATAATCCAGCTTAAATTGAAACTATGAAACTATTTCAATTAATTTAGTTGTAACAAGGTAGCTTGTTGTTGTTGTAGCTTGCTTTTGAAATACTAACAACGATACATGTAATAAATCCGTAAGTATTTTGTGTTCACTTTATCCTAAAATAACTATGTTAGTACTTTTTGGTTCCACAGCAATTTGTGACTAGTCTTCAAGCATAGTTTCCCGTGCGTTGGGAACGCATTCCTTATTTAAATCCAAATAATATCATTTTTCCCGCCAAAAAAATGTATACGTATTATGACGTGACAAAACAGGCAAAATAGTGCGCTATAAATGAATTGGACTTACTGGAAGCTAAAACTCCCAAATATATCCCTCGTTTTGTCACGCCATAATGAGTATACATTTTTGGCGGGAAATTGCAAATTAAATAATATTATTTGGATTTAAGTATAGATTTCCGCAAAGTGACGCCTTCTTCTATCAGCATTTATCATTGTTTTAAAATGTTTCCACTCTCACTTATCTGACATTTGTCATTTAGATTTGAATTGGAAAGATGTAAACTTCGATTAGTGAACACCTCATTCGAAATTATCCAGTCGTTTTCTTTGATACAGACAAATGAAATTCCAGAAAAAAAGTTGAACAGATAAGTATTACAAATTTTTTTTTTAAATGTTTAAATATTACATTTAGCTGGAATATCTTCAATAAACAGATTTCTGAACAATTTATTTCACCAATTACTAAAGATAAACAAAATGCATAATATTTTGTATCGTAATAGCGAACATGCTCGCGGCTCCCCTAATGGTAAGAGATATAACCACATCGTATAGACCCCATATGATAATATGTTGTAGGTGTGGTATAGGTAACGCAAATTGTTTAAGTCTACCAGCTGCCCTCCAAACCGGGACATGGTGTTGTCATTATGGCAACAGGAATAAGCAAGGCTGTAAATTTCCAACCGGACGAGTCGTTGCACAGCACTCTATCACCAATGGTCTTGTTGTTTTTTTTGTTTTGTTTTTTCTTCTTGGCCGCTTTCGACTTGGCTCGTTTTAGCTGCCAGTTAGGGCGTCAGATGGTCTATTCTACACAGAGGACTAACACGAGACATATTTACAAAAATTGAACCCTTTCTATTAAAGTAGGTTCAGGTTGAGATTCTATTCGGCATGGTATTAAGCACAACACTATAACTATATCCCTGCACTATCGTAGTGCAATAAACGTCATTGCGATTTGGCGCGGAATTCAGTTTGTTTTTCTTACGTCAGACTTCTTACACTGATTCCTTGTTTCAATAAACTGGTTTGTTGCTACATATAATATACTTATTCGCATGTCATGATAATGACAGTGTCATATTTTTGTCCACAATGTACCTTACCCTGTCGGCTTTGCACAATGAGCCTCCCAGCATTTCCCGGCAACTTACTCGAATAATATGTATGTTGTGTAATGCCTATATACACCATAGATATTATGCGAGTAGGTGTTAAAGGTATTTTCTTTTAAAAATGTATTTTGAAAATACCTTTTTTGTATTTAGCATTTGAAATATAAAACGCAAGACTATTACGTGTTTTGTATTTGAAATAGTAAATCTGACACGTATTTTGCATTTTGTATTTAAATGCTTTCTAAATTTATTTTGTGGATATCTGTGTATAGGCCAGGGTTGTCTTTTCCCACCAGGAGAGTCATGCGCGTATTTGCTTCCTTGTCATGTAAAGAAAATCTTAAACATCCTTTTTAAAATAATACAGATATAGTAATATTACTTAAATTACTAATAAGTAAATTGACAGAAATGAAGTGATTGCTAAAATGTAAAATTTGTTTATTTTTCTTGATAATAACATGGAATCTTAAGTTCGAAAACATGTTTTCATACATACCTATTCCATCATTAATTTTCAGTGGCTACATGGAAACTTTTCGTTGTGGGTAAATAAGTAATCAAGTTCAGACTTAAGAGATAAGTCTTACTTGGAGTTTAAATAACCTCTTAATTATTTTATTAACCACGGCGTTTTACAGAGAAAAAAAATTTGCACAAGAGAAATTTCTGTGTGTCAACTTCAACAAAAAAATCAACATCAAAATCGGTCTATTGGTATAGGAGTTATGATGCCATAGATAGACATACACAGACAGTCAAAGCTAAAAATAAGCTCTTAACTAGTTTTTTGTATCTAATGATACAGGCAATTATATTAGTAAGTAGAATACAACGGCTTACCTGGATTGGTAACACTGCTTTATTTTTTCGTGTGAGTGCGTGCCATGGTCGTGTTCCAGTTTGGAGGTAGCTGATAAGCTACACAAACTAACAAGCGAACAGGCTCAGTTACAAGCTTGTAGAAAATAGGCGAGTTATGGCCTATTAGCAGATTGCAAAATGCTACTCTGGTTATTAATTTGGCCTGGCCTTGAAAATGCTAAATTGGCCTATTATAATAATAGACAAAGCCAAAATCAAGTTAAAGCTGAAAATTGAGGCAGTTGGTATTAATTGCGAATAAAATTCAATCTGGAATTGCAGGGTATCCAATAAGTCTTCCCCAAGTTATTATTTTCCTGAAGTTATATTATAATTTGATTGTAATCAAAAAGAGTGGTTTATATCTAATTTAAAAAATCCGTTTGCGTTAAAATACCATTTTGATACAAGAAAAACAATTATCTTCACGCCTGTGTTCCCAATGCGGGCAGTAGAGGTAAAATTAAGGACGAAATCCACGACTAGCTGTAGATACTAAGCCACACGATGTAATGAGATAGGTGAAACGACGCATGTTCTTTTTATTAATAACTTGAGAATCAAACCCGGGACCTCGTACAGTGAGGCCTAACACCGAACCAATGGACTAAAGAGGTTTTTATCTGTGATATAAATTATATAAAAATGAATCCACATATCGCGTAGTGACCCCTAAACCGATGAAACAGTTTTGCGATGAACCGATGTTTGCTATTTCCAGACGTAGGTAAGGTCTTAATGAAAAGAAGAAAATGAAAAAAAAAAACTATACATCAATCCATACTGTTTGTAGCTATTAATGTCAAGCGATACAAAGTTCGCCGGTTTGGCTAGAATATTATAGCTAGAAGTGTAGTATAACTTCATGGAATTCAAGGGAAAGGAATATTGAAGTCAAACAAGTTATACGAGACTAGAACCAATCTTTTCTTCACTTTACTGTACTCTCACCTTGAAAATGGCCAACTTATTATGTAATAAGCGAATAAGCTTCCAATCTTCAGCAGTACCAGAATGAAAGAATAAGCAAAACTTTTGTTTTTTATTTAACTTACTTATACACGTGGGCAACATGTAGTAACATAATAAATTTATAGGTATATACACGTCCGTAACGACGAAGGGGTAGGCCAGGGCACCCACGAATGGCCGAAGACATTAATTTTCACAATGTGATACGTGGCAAGCCTATCGTCAACCGGGCGCCAATCCAATCCCGAGCAACATTTTTTTACAAGAATGGAAATACCACAATTTATTCTTGATGCCCGACTCGGGATTCGAACCCGTGACCTCATAAAGTCAAGTCCAACACTTGACCGCTAGACCACAGAGTTATGTAAAAGTTTATAAGTACCTATTTAATTATTTGATTAATTCCTAATATTTTTAAACATAACCGTGCCTATTTTTGTAGTACTATTTATTTTTAAACACCAGCATTTCAAATGTTTCAAGAACGGCTGCTGGCAGCTCGTGTACATTAAAAGGTACATTTATATCATTATTTGCTCCATTAAACTCATTTCTGTAATGTCATCTCCAGTTCTCGTAATAAAAGCCACGACTGTACCTTTCTTGAATAAATAATTCGTTCATCTTCAAGTGAATGTCCTGAGTTATATAATTCTCTGTTAATAAATACAATCGGATTTACTGCGAATTTATTAAGTTAGAATATTGAAACGGTTAGGCTTGTTGGACTGGTCCGGATTGGTACACACCACTTTATTTATTTCTGCCACCATAACGTCAGCACTTGTCATTGACGTGTTCTGGTATGGAGGACAAGGTAGCCGGTAAACTTACTTTTGCTCGAGGCCTACATTGCGGCCTCAGGTTAGTAGATCGCCATTACCACCTTCAGTGTATCTAAGTTGCGTGAATTTCTTACTATTAGGAAATCCGTCTCATTGTTTGCCTTTTAATATCATAAAAAATGAGCTATGTTCAAGACAAAAGTAGCAGGTAAGAAAAGAAAAGTTGCTACTGTTCTCGGTTGGTACCATCATTTACCTATTTCTGCTGTCACAACGTCAGAGCTCGTAGTTGTCGTGTTTCGCGATGTAGTTAGGATAACCTATTACTTGCACCCGTGGCCTAAGATATCCGCCATAAGATAGTGAAGCATCAGTAATGTATATGTTGGTTATCGGCGAGGATTGTCTCTACTAGAAGTAGCGCCAGCTTGTTCGTTGTCTTTAAAATAAATCTTCTTCTTCGTCTCGAGTAAGTTAATCTATTTTAGCTACCGTATAGATAAAAGCCTTAAATTAGCAGCTTACCAAAGAATCGTCGGTATTTGACAGTGAATTGTTTTTTATGTTCTATTTATAAATTTCCTTACTTTCCAAACTATAGTTATAATAAATCTGTAGAAAAGTAAATTCTGTATATTGCAGACATTTAAAACAATAGGTACAGGCGATTATATATGGGCAGCAGAACACATTTCTAGCAGTTTTAGAATTCTCGTCTGTCTGTTCGTGTTCACGTCTATCTGTATGGTGATCGCAATTCGCGACAGGAAAGAGGTAAAAGCCAAAATGTAAATTTTGCAATAATTCATTAACAGTAACAGTAGTATATGCTTTACAATTGTTTCTTCTTCTTCCAAGTCATATGTTTTGTAGTTTAGAAATTAGAGATTTATCTACACTCAGTTTAAAATTATAAAATAAATTGAAATCTGAATGTAGAAAGACATTTAAACGTACAGATCGCCTTACATAATACATATACATGCAAATGTTCACGCCAAGTCCAATGACTTGCGTGCTCGGAGTATCGAATGCTAAGTGAAAGAAATATACAGAGTCAGCTAGTAATAAACAGGCTTCAAGTAGTGAGACTTAGTGTTTTCGGCTAGTCGTGGGTACTCTGGTTGAACCTTCGGGGATATCGGGCGTGAAGACACTTTTTATGATATATAGTATAAGGCGCTGCACTGTCATGTTACGGTTCAGAACGTAAATTAATTTGTACAGTAGCACTCAACATCTCACCTATGAAATTATGATGTCTTCTGTCAATGGGCCACGGGATCGCTCACCGTCAGAAGTTATATGTTCTTCCTCTCTTTTGTCTCTAATAAAACTAAGTAAGAAGAGTTAGCCTACACATGTAGGCTGTACATGTGAGGATTTTTTTGTGTTTGAAAATCAGTCTATTTATTTATTTTACGGAATAGTATATGTATTTAAAAAACAAAGACGTTTTATAAAATCTCCTTTTTAAATATGTTTAACCACTTATCCAAGTGCCAATATTACATGACTATATTTTGTAAATGACATTTAGTTTTGTAACCAAACCCCTTTGACCGCAACTTTGTATGAAACTAAAATCAAAGTAAACGCGGTTAAATGAGAAATCTTTTACATAATTAAGATGGCGGCGACTAGTAGACCAATAAGTATCATCACGCCCGTATCCACGAAGACATAGGTAGAAACAACCAGGGCACTGACGACTAGCCGACGACACCAAGTTTCATTATTTTTAGCCTATCATCAACCGTGGACAAATTTAAGTCATCTTAATTTATTACTAGCTGACTGCGAACTACATTTACTTGGTACTCGATACTCCGTGCATACCCTTCAATGGCACTTGGCGTGAACAAATGTATGTATATAAGGTACACATGTATGTAAAGTGATCTGCCTATGAGTGAATTCATCACTTAAGTAAAGCAGTAGGCTTTGTATTAAAATGTACGCAGGCCATATATTGCCAAGGCAATTGATATAGGTATATAGTACCTACTAGTAGCCCACCTTTTTGGGGATACGGGCCAAACATTTTTTTAAGATATTGGAAGGCAAACAAGCAGATGGATTTTCCAATGGTAAGAAATTCACGCTAACTAGAGACACTAAAGGTGGTAATGGTGCGTTGCGAACCTGAAGTCACCCCGGCTTCAGGTTCGCAACGCCTTAGGCCTCGAGCAAAAGTAACTTTACCGGGTACCCTACCCTCCAAACCGGAACACGTTAACGGCAAGCGCTGGCGCTATGGTGGCAGAAATAGGAAAGGCGATGGTACCAATCCGGGTAAGTCGCTGCGAAACTCTACCATCTAGTAAAACATTAATAAACATAAATAGTCTATTCTTAGCGTGAGCGAGTTAAGGCTGCCACCCCTACCAATATTAGCTTCGTCAGCTCCGCTCGCCACTTCGCTGACTAAACATATGTAATTAGTATATATAGTAGTTCTTAAGTTAATTGTATTGAATATTCTATTAGAAGATAACTATGTAGTTAGGTTGTCAGTTATAATAAAGTTATTTTTTTATAATTAATTGCTGGTCGAATCCTTAATAAGCGCATTTTTTAAAATCCAAAATTGTGTATTATCACCAGACGAGTAGAGACTTTGCTCGCTGGCGTATCACATAAAAAAAATAATCAAAGAAGCAATTTTAACTAATATATATATATTGAGAAAAAAATATATTTGAAAATTGTGTCTACAAAATTCAACCATCATTTTGGTTGGGTTTTTCCGACTGTTTATTATTTGCGTCTCCCAAACGACGATTGATGTATAATATGTCTGTGTCGTATGACTGATTACTTTCAAGATAAACCTTAGCTTCCGAGCGACCAAGTAAGAAAGAGATTTTGACACCTTTATTTTCGGTATATCAGAGGTCTTTTTAAATTGGACTAATAAAATGTGTTGCTCATTTTTATATTTATTTGGGTCTTTAATAAATAGGCCCGTCATTACGAGAAAAGCCTTTGTTTTATTGAGACTTGATTATAAATTCTGTTTTTTGGAAGAAGAGATAAACAACATAAACCTTTATTACTGTTTTATTTGCACTGATTAATTACCAAGTTTATTAGCTTCATGAAATTGAAATTGAGAGTCTTCTGCGCAGGTATTAAATATTTTAAAACATTGTAAGTTAAATTACATTGTTTTGTATTTAAGGGTTTCTGTTTATTACTATAGCTGAATAAAACCATTAATAAAAGCACATACCATTAATACCGGTTGGCGATAGGCTTGCCACCTATCACATTGTAGGAGACTTAGTATCTTCGGTTAGTCGTGGGTGCCCTGGTTGTGCCTCTGCCTACCTCTCCGGGGATATGGACGTGAAGATACTTTTTTTTAAAGCACATCATTTTGCCTTCTTTTTAGTTTAGAACTAACTTACTTAGCAAATTTTTGTAACTGGATGCCAGATGTTAATTTATTAGTTTGTTTATTCTTGCTGTGCATGGTCCTATGCCTATGCCAATAATGCAGTTATTGTTATTTAGTTTTACTAAAATGTTCTAAATTTCGTCGTATTAGACTAGTTGTTGCCCGCGACTTTGTATAATATGAGTCAAAGTGTCTTTTTGTGGTTAGTAACGGTGACCCTCTTGCTCATTTACCTTCTCGTTTAATGAAAAAAAGTAATAAGTCTTCAATTCACATCCGTATATATTCAGGATATGTAGAGATAAAATCAGGGTACCCATGATTAGCTGAAGGTACTTAGTTAGTCTCATAATGTTATATATAACAAAACTATCGGCGTTCAGCATATTGGTACTTAAGCACATCTGGGGTAAGATTCCCATACAGTTTTGAGTTACTAGTATTAGATATGTAGTCAACACTTAGGTAGATGATAGTTTGAAGCTGTGGGTTCGCCTGCATCCTAAATTATACAAGATCTTTATATATTGTTTTAATTTGTCATTCCGATGTATATACAACAGACTTGTTAATATAAAGTTCCATCCAAATTTGCATGAAAGAGTAACAAATATCCATAATCACAAACTTTCCCACTTATAATATTAGTAGGAAAAAATATTATAAAAGGTGTAAAATAAGCCTTTATTTTGCTGATTTCGCGTAAGCAGTGTAACTGTTGTGGCAAATAATCCTCCAAATGACACAGAATGTGACAAGCCTAACTGATATTCCCACCACCCATCTCCTCGACCAGAACACGAATTCGAGATTCGTGTTCTGGTCGCGGTAAATTCTTATTTTACATCTGTTATAATGGATTTCCGCAAAGTAACGCCTGATTCAACAAAATAAAAAATTAAAGATATTACATTATTAGTAGCTTATAATATTAGTAGTACAATTATTACAAGTCTTAGTTACAACAAATGACTCGGAAATAGCGGAGGCATCCAACGGCATTATGATGGAAGAAGTTGACGATTAGAAGTATGAAATATGGTAAAACTGCGGGAGCAGATAATATGTATGTAGTTACAACAATATCGATTACGGGTAAATTTGTAACAATTTTTAAAATAAATAATAAGTAGGTTACGTCAACTAGGTCATGTATTTTTTAAAAAAATGTTATTTTAAAAAAGGAATTATTATTTTAAAAAGGGAATTGATTCAAATCACGCGCAATTTAAATAAAAGTAATAAGTTTGTTATTGCAGCAGTACATTATTACGAGTGGTACACAAAACATTGTGTTGGATAACGCTATTCATTTAGAAATATCTTTGGATTTGGATGTTTATAAATTTATTTTGGTAATTGTTATACGGTTACTTTATATGTATTAGTATCATGAACCTACACCTATAATACAAATATAATAGGATTGGATTACTCTAGGATAAGGTTAATATGCTCTATCTGTCCAAAGATTTAGCTAAATTTTTTTACGGCAAAATGTTTTAGAAAACAAAATATTTTAGAAATAATGTTACGCTATCGAGTATGAAAATATTTGTTTTGTATTTTGACGATATATTCCATTTAACCAAACATTTACTACCTCGCCGGCGGTGTTGCGGGCGTAGTAATTTTATGTTGTGTTTGCTAAACGTTACAAGTTTATAATGAAAAAAAAAACAGTGAAACAGGCAGGTTTGGCAACTAGGCAACCTGGTGCTGAATGGTCAATGTCACTTTCACATGGACAATCTCCTCACAGAGAATAAGCTGCCGATGCGGTGCTGACTCCTAAACCCGTTTATAAAACGTTTTTCAAAACAACATATTGCTTAACTCTTTGGAGATACCGTGAAATAAATAGAATTTTAGATTAACCCATATTCTGAACTTTCTCTGTTCGTGTATAGGAATATTCGTGTGAAGTAAACATCGCTTTTTCATGTGAGAGGTAAGCGAACAAGCACACTACTCTCCTGATAGTTTGAGACAACCATGTCCACCATAGACACCATAGATGCTATAAGTGCGTCGCTGTCCAGAGCCTTGTACTAAGGCCTATTGTGCAAGTATATCAGCTACCCTACCCTCCGAACCCAAACATGATAGAGCAGAGACTCAGGCAAATCGCTACACAGGACTTTATCCCCAGTTAATCAATATTTTTATAGAAAATATTTTACTTATTTAAAATGTATTTTACACTTTTCTTGACTGCATAAAACAACTGTGGCGTATAGACATTATTAATGTTATCGGAACGTGACCTGTAGCCTGTAGGTTTATTATGTCTAGATATTTTAAAGTAATATATTAAAATATGTCAAGTGAAATGAACACTGGCACTGGCTTTTATAAAGTAGCTTAAACTAGTATAGAATCCAGAAGTTAACCTCATACATCGTAAACCTTTTCGAGACCACAAATATTATTTTTATCTTTCTTAATACTTACATATTAACATATTTTCTAATTTTGTAGGTTTTTAAAATAAAAAAAACAAATGAAGCGGAACTCTTTCAATACATTGGGCGAGACTTTTTGCTTAGACCATTTACTGATACAACTATTACTGTTGAATCAACATTGCACATATGGGTAACCTCGTGAATTAAGTATATGTATTTTTTCATTACTTCCTTCTTAGCTTTCATGACGTTAACGTCACATGAAACATTAACATTAACAAGAGAAGCCCGGCGCTCGAACCGATTTACTAGAACGATGTCAATCTTATTGGCTACAATAATCAGGACAGGAGTCCACGAAGATAGATCGGTCTTAGTAGAGCTTCGAATGGCCATTCTCAAGATCTGACTCCAGAGTATACCTATAGTACTTTACACAAGAAAATATGCTGTTGCATAATCTTGTCTATTGCGATAATAGGTACCTACTCGCCGTTGGCAAGATAAAAACAACTGGAAACAGCTAAAAAGCTAAAAATGAAAACATTTACAATGGATAATCACCTAAATTGTTACAATGAAAAGTAGAGTACGTCCACTTCATTATTATGGTGTATTATATGGCAAACTTTATTACATACGGTCTAGCAATTTCGCTGTGGATCCCTTTTGTAAAAGCAAACAAATTTTTATTTGTCATGTGTGTTATATGTTATGTAAGTAAGGGACTACTAAGACAAAACATTTCTTGATGGAGTGGAATGAGTTTTTATATAAATTTTGCCTAAAGACAAGGTGATGGATCTTGTATTTTGTGTATTGGAAGACAAACAAGTAGGCGGATTTCAATGTTCACGGCGGGCGGAAATTTACGCCACCTAAAGTCACTAAAGATGGTAATGATGCGTTGTCAACCTGAGGCTGGGATGTTAGGCCTCGAGCAAAATTAGTTTGCCGGTAACCGGACTGGCGGTTCTCATAATCGGAACACGTCAACGGCAAGCATTGTCGTTATTTCGATAGGAATAGGTAAGGTGGTGATACCAGTAGTTGTAGTCGCTGTAAAACTCTACCACCTAGTAGGATGTCATGGTGTTATTGACGGTAAGCCTGAGACAGGTAGGTAGATGGTCTATTCTGCTAAGAAGCCCGAACCAACACAAGGAAAATAGATTCAACTGAACCTGAGTGTTCCTCTCCCAGCCCCAGTCTTCACAATGCACTACCTCGGTATATATGGACAATTTTTTATCCTTACCGAAGCAGACTGCTTGTGTTCGTTATTTTCACACTTTGTTGTAGTTATAAAAATTTGGGTTCCTTGCAATTAAAAACTATTAGCGTCCACCCCTAGAGGAGTACGGTATTGTATGGTGGCGCATCACTATTTTAGGGTTTTAATCTTTGTCACTATTGGTCCGACTGTAACTATGACTATGTCAACTGCAATCACTTGTCACTTGTGCATTCCTGTTTATGTATATTATTATACTCCTTGCTTGTGCAAAAGATTACAAATCAAGCTATCTATGTTATATAATAGCGGTCTAAATTCTGTTGCAACAGAATCTTCTTTTTTTAAAAGTAATTAAACTTATGTATAGCCATCTGTACACTACAATATTTATTCAACAAACGCTCTAGCGTTTTTTATTGTAAAGAAGTTTACTAAAAAATATAAAGGAGAATTGATAGATTTCCGTTGAGACAGCTCAGTAAAATATTCTTTTAACATTATTAAAAGTCACTAGCAAAAAGGTTAGATTAAGGAAAATTTTATTAATTTCTGGACCGCTACGAGGTTTGTCAATACGTCAAACTTTTATTAAATTTGCTACCGTCCTCCATTTAGCAAATTAATTTCATTTACAACTTTTCAGGCACATTTTGTTATAAATGCAGATTAAGTTAGATCAGGGTTTCCCAAACTATGTGTCGCGACTCACTGGTGGGTCGCAAAAGAATATTGAGTGGGTCCTGCCAACACACTACCCGACCGAGCCAACAGTTGATTGCGAAAATAGTAATAAAATTCAAATGATCTTCTGAGTCAAATCGACACTGAGTCCGACTTCCAAATGCCCTAAATGATTTCGGATGGCACGAAACGTCAGAAAATTATGAGAAAGTATTAGCTAGAATATCTGAAACCAGAATTCACTAGGAATGGTGATACGACATAATTAAATAAATAAATTAATAAGCTATTAAAAGTCTTGTGTTATAAACAGTGTTCAAACTTAGTCCTTCATTCATATTGGTAACAGTGTAATGTTCTAGAGGTGGGTCCCGAGTTTTAGGAACTTTTTGCAAATGGGTCGTAGCCCAAATAACTTTGGGAATCACTGAGTTAGATACTTCACTAGAATATAAAATGAACTTTGTTTTTTACTTTACTTTTTTTTATGATATTGGTAAGCAAATA